>VZTZ01009459.1:0-15864 GCA_013400955.1 Drymodes brunneopygia
TGAAATTAAGCTTACTTGAAATTTGCACCAACCAACATGCTTACTGAACTTCTCCAGTCAAAATAACTCCAACATACTGTGTCCAGTCTAAATAACTCCAACTCTTACAGCATTTCTTCACAGGAGACACGTTCCTGCACTCTGACCTTTTTTATATCACTTTTCTCAACCCACTGTAATTTGTCCAGGTCTTTCTTGTGCGGGGGATCCAGGCCTGGACTCCAGGTGAAGGTCTTTGTGAGAGCAGAGAGGAATCACCTCTCTCAAACTGCTGGCCAAATTTCTATTTATGCAGGTCAGGATACAGTCGACTTTGTGAGATGCAAGTGCACATTGCCAGCTCTTGTCTAGTTTTTAATCACTAGAAATGCCAAGTCTTTCTTTACAGGGCTGCTCTCAATCTGTTCATCACGCAGCCTACATTACTACTGGGTATTGTCCTGCTCCTGGTGCAGCACCTTGCACTTCTCCTTGTTAAACTTCATGAGTTTTGCACAGGCCCACTCTTTAAGGTTCTCCATGTCCCTCTGGATACCATCCCTTCCCTCCAGCATGGCAATCACACCACACAGCTTGGGGTCATCAGCAAACTTGCTAAGGGTGACTCCATCCCACTACATCACCACTGAAATGACTAACTAGTATTGATCCTAGTGACAGCCCTTGAGGGATTGTTGCTGGTTTCCACTTAGATACTGAGCTATTGACACAGTTTGGATGTGGCAATCCAGCCAATTCCGAATCCATCTAAGTGTGCATCTGTCAAACCCCTGTATTACCAAGGTAGTATCGAGAATGTTGTTTGGGACTGTGTCCAAGGCCTTACAGAAGTACAGAAGGCCTTACATTTACACCTCTTGTCTTGCCCTTTCCATTGTAGAAGGCCATAAGACTAGTCAGGCACAATTTGACCTTCTTGAAGCAATGTTGGCTGTGTCTAATCATCTCCCTGTCGTCCATATGCTCGGACATGTGCTCCAGGAGGATCTGTTACATGATCATAAAGGCACTGAGTCAGTACTTCATACCCTAGGATTAATACAAATGTCTGCAAGTATATTAATGTGAATATCCACAAAGAAGAGAACATTGTGAGAATATAATGAAGATTTAAAGTGAAGGATCTCCTCTGAGTCATTGCAAATCACAAGACCAGCTCAACCACTCTTTCTATATCTGTACTATCCCAATTAACAAGAATATCTGTCTCTGACAACAGAATGGTCTCCTCTAAGTCTGGTGGGTCTTGTACCTGTACCAATCTGTCATTACTGCCTTTAGTGTTTGGTGGAAAGGTTTAAATTCCTGTCTTTCTCATCCAAACCCTAAGATCATTCTGGGAGAAAGGGACTGAAGAATAGCTCTTCACTATATTTATTTTACATCCCAGAAGGCTATCTGGTTTATATTATTATGTTTTCCTACATTTCTGTTGGTTTGATGAACTGAATGAAAGGTAGTGGTTTTCAATGAGAAAATGACTCAGAACCCTCTGCTGTGTGCTTTATAGATTGCAGTGCAAAATGTATACATTCAAGATATTCAACACACATCTTGAAGATAAATAAAACCTCACAAAGGCAATTGTTGAGGTCTATCAATTCCAATGCCAGGCAGGTAGGGTAATTTCAATAAAATAGGATAACTGAACTTTAAAACCTAGTTTTAAAAGGTACTGCTGAAGGATTTTACTCCTACAGCTTTTAGTTAGTGCTGGTTGTTCAGTATCTGACATTTTCTGGCTCTAAAAGAATGGCAACAAAAAAATGAATTAGGGTTTTCTTTATGTTTTAGAGACAGGTAATGGATTGCTACAACTTGGAAAGATGCTTCAGGAATAGAGAGTCTACCTAAACCTAGACAATTTTAGAGAAATAAAAAATCCTGAGTTTGCTGCTCTAGCAGCAAATAAAACATTTTAACTTAAACAATTTCAGTAATCAATATCTAATCTGAACTCGCAGAATTTTTTTAGTTAGAAACTAAAAGGGTGAAAAGGTGAAGTGTTTTGTAGCCAAAGGAGCTTCAGCTTCTTTACTTAGTGTCTAATTTGCTACAAAAAAATTCCTCTTTCATGTTTCTAATATTAACAAAATAAGGCAATCCATTATTTCTCTGTGTAGCTTCTTGCTTTCTAAACACCAATCTTATTTTGTCAGGCAATTTTTTTAAAATTTCAACTGACCCCACTGACCATGTCCTAGAGCATAATCCTCCTTTCAATGACTTTTTTGTTATGTTGTGTCTCAGACATTCAGAAACATTTGCTTGTCTCAGCCACACTTTATTCACTGTATTGACACAAAAATTCATATAGGTGACATATGACATATGTCATATGGCAATTGGTACAGAAAAACCTGACTGTACTGCTGCATTAAAGCACAACAAATTGCAGATAGCCAACACTACTTAAAACGATAAGACACTTTATAAAGGCTGTAGTTTGTCTATGGAGGTAGAATGCTTTCCATTGAGCACGTTTTTCTTGCTGTTTTAAGACCACTAAATTAGGTGAAAGGGGAAAAGAGGCGTTTTTTCAATCAGCAAAATGATTGCAAACTGAACCTTGTAATTAGAAATTAGTATTTCAGGGCTTACTTATAGTGCTTGTGCACTATATTGGTATTTGAGGCAGTTTTGTAGTTCAGAGTCTGCATATAGAAATTGAGACCATATAAAAACTCATCTCTAGAGGTCTGGGCATCATTATTCTTATTTATTGACACGTTTATGCATTTTTTACAGAATAAGATGATTTGCCTTTATTTTGCATGACTGAGAAACTGTTATTAATATATTGTTTAAATAAAATATATACATACACCGAATAGAACTTTTCCTTGCAGGCAAATATACTAGGAAATGTTTGTCTCATGTTCAGCTGGCACAGCCCATTTACAAATGAGGAACTGGAGTTTATACATTCTTACAGTGCTAAAGGTGTATTAATGAACCTGAAAAATGCACAGTATGCATTACTCCTACCTATTTATAATTTAAGCTTTGGTCTGTTGTCTCACCCGAGAGCTATTAGTGCAATTTAAACCTATCATTCAAGGACTGCCTTTTGGGATTAACTATGAAAAGGGCTGTCTAAAACAAATGCTGAAAAGAGAATTCAAACCTGGTTTGAGGCCCTGCAAAACCAAGAGAGGTATTCATAATGTAGTGTAAAGATTAGAGTACATATACATATGCAACCCTTACTATAGAATGATGATGCCAACATGCAAAAACACCTACATTTTGCAAGTTATTTTATACAACAGAAGAGACTACTTCTGGAGGACATACTTTGACCTGAAGCTGTCCATCTCTGTTTTGGAATATTCCATGTTTGTTTACGGATAGAGTGTTCTTGACAACATTAACTTATTTTTAATAATATTTAGATACTATAGAAAAGTTATTGCATTTGTGCAATTTTTGAACAAAGCACAACATGTTTCTTGTTATTAGGATAGTGGATTTTAAACATAAAGACTTTACTTTCCCTTTGATCTGTGCAGATAGTTTTATAATAAGAGACATTACCTCTGATAGCCATTTTTATACCACTATTTGGCAAACACTTCATATTTGGGTTCTTTCTTTAAATTATATTTTTAAAGTTTTAAGCATCAGTATTAAGAATATTGAATTTCACATGAAAAAAAAATTTGTGAAACATTCAGTCATGTACAAAATTTAAAATACATGGATTTATCAGAGATGACAACTAGTTTTGGAATATTTGTCGGCGTTTTACATTTGCTATTATTAAGGCTTGCCATTCTCATCCCATTTATTTTTTTTTATTTTAATTTGTGAAGACCTTGATGTAGAGTTTTCTGGAGCAGAATTGATAGATTACATTTTTTGAAATAGTCTTAATGGTTATATATAACAAATTCAGAGATCACTGAAAGATCAGAATCACACATGCAACCTCAAGAAGAGTAATGAATATTAGACAATAACACTTTTTAATATCTTTTTGATATTAATATCAATAATAATATACCTTAGGATGAGATATCTAAGCATTTTATACACTCGGCATCACCTATGGAAAAGGATTTTCAGCAGAAAAGCAACTCAATCTCATAGCATTCATAGAGTAGAATCTGTATATAGCTTGAATTTGTCTAAGCTGCAATCTTATTATATAGTCATTGAACAAGTAATTATACCATCTATTACTATAATTAATTTGGCTGGTGAAGACATCTGGAAATAATTAATAAGACTGTGGAAAATTATACGTTAAAACTGCCTGTGTGGTACATCAAGAGAAGGAAATTCTTCCTTTTAAATCCATATACAATAACTCTGCCTTCCCTCTTTTAGTACAGGGAATGTTGTAATCCTGTTAGCAGGGTACTGGAAAATATTTCTAACAAAGACACTTCTAGCTGTTTCCAAACAAAATACTCTGCCTGTTCCAAATTGATTCATATTTGATGGTTTGATAAAGAACTGTCAATCTCTTCAGTTTTATTGTTGCAAATCACAGTGAATTTTTATTGGGCTGATCTTAAAAGGCATTTGAGACATTTTAGATTCAGTCTTCATCCTGGCTGGGATACATTCATTTTTATTTTCAAGTATCTATTCCTACTGCTGAGGAAGCCTACAGGATTCAATTTTAATCAACAATAGGAATGAAATCTACTTTTTTACCCTCATACTTTTCACTGCTTGTTCTTTCATGACACTTGAGTTTTTTCCCTGTGACTAGTGAAATCTTTCTAGGGCTTTGTGAGATCATTATTTTCCCACAACTACATGTCATTTCCCTATAAAATCAACCTCATTCTTACAGCCAACTTTTCAAATATGCATACTTGGCTATTAGAATTATTTTAGATCCTTTCAGAAGACAAGGTGAAAACATCAAGATTGCTTTACCAACAAAATTTTTATTAGTGACATTTTTTCCCAGAGGAAATCTGCATTTCATTAAAAAGCCTCACAAACTTTTACTTCCAACAGTCAATATTAAGTCGTAGTCTTAATATTTTCAATTTTTAATTATCATTGCTAACCATTAGGGTATATCAAAGTCCTATTCTTTCAACTATATTTTACCCATCTCCCTGGATTAAGTGCCTGGATTATGCTCAAGGATTGCAATATGAAAAGGCACAGAACATGAAACATAATACTAAAGGAATCCCACCAAATGCTGCTGTGGTAGGTGGCACTGAAATGCCACAGATTTCTATGGATGCTCATAATCTTGCATTCATTGTGTTACATGGTGCAATAACACTACCATTAACCCAGATGAGAGCTAGTTTGTGCACAATTTATGCTCCAATAGTTGTAATAAAATAGGAACATATGTTTACATCCAGAGTACTTATATCTCATACATATGCCAAATGATTATAATAATATATATCACTGATGGTCTTCACATAAATATAAATTTAGCTGCAGCTTTCCTATATCATTAGACATAAAAGCTTCAGGAGGACTGAGGCAGTATGAGATACCAATGGGCAAGGAATCCAGCAGTGTACCTTCGGGGGATAATTTCAGCAAATCATTATCATCTTTACTTTCATTTACTCACTCAAGCAAAGATCAACAATCATCTTGGTTGCACTTTATTGACAAGCATTAGAATCCAGGATAAAATAACTTAGTTCATTCTAATGCAATACACATAATGTATGTGCTAAACTGGCAATCAGCTTACGAAGTTTCTTCCTAGTGTATCAATGCTACCCATTTGCACCTGCAGCAGGTTTTACCTCAGAAATTCAAGATAAACCTCTTTAAAAATGGCCCACAATTTACTGTCTTATTATGAGCTCATTTGGATCTTGTTGTCACCTTTATATGGCCTGTTATTGGCATGCAATAAGAAAATGTGTGAATTCATACTTGCTATCTGTATCATCTCTCAATTGAGAAAAAAACTGCACACTGAAAAAGATGATAGAGATTTTACTCCAGTTGATATGTCATATTTTAATGATATTCCAGTGGCATTTTTCAGGTATGTCCATTTGTGAGCTGGAGTGTCCCAATGGTCAAAGAAATTTTACTATTTCATTTGGTCTCACATGTGTCAAAGCAGTTATACATAGACAAGACAATTATAAATTTATTTATGCTAAAATATCTCATAATTCTAGCCATGTATCTTGTATTCACCTCAAACAGTCAGCTTTCAGACCACATAATGTAATCAATATTACTTTTGGTACAGAGTTAAGTTGGACCTTTCTGTAATTCCTTGACTAGGAACTCTATTCTGCATAGGCTGTTGCAGGAACATCAATAAACTGATAGTTGGTCCTTGATTAAGGTTTTACTCATTTGGAACTGATTCAAGTCAGGGTGGAGAAAGGAAATCAAGATTTAATTTAGAAGTCTTACAAGAAAAAGAGTGGACCAACTACACAGCAAAGAGAAAGAGGTAGGCAAATAAAAGTGGAGAATCTTGAGCTTGAATTACGGTGAATAATCCTGCTCTGAAATTTGCAGATTGATAATCTCTAACTTTCTCATACTGTATGAACACTTAAATTTAGTTTGTGGTTGATGGTGGTCACTAGATGTTTCTATGCCTTTTTTTTCTACCTGCACCTGCCTCAATTTCATGCAAAGCCTACATGTACTGTACAATATAATTCTGTTGAGTCAAATTGCTGTGAAGACCCCTCCTTTAATTCTTAGAAAAATACCAACATATCTGAAACGATACTGTAGCTGTAGTGACTCTCTTTCAGGTATGCACTTTACAATTTGTAAGTAGGGAAATAGTTTGCTCTCAGAATGAACCTTGTAACAAGACGTTAGTTTGTGGCAAGGGCAACGAGCAGGTGATAGCAGCATCTTGTAACTTCATGGATGACAGTGTCCATCACCACAGGGAGAGAAGGGACTTTCTCCTGGAGGTCAGAGTTTGGTAACTTGTCAAGCAGACACCTATTCCTCAGTGGCATGCTGCTTTCATTCTTTATCATTTTATTTTGTGCAGGGGCCTGGCAGATGGTCCCTGTGTGCAGGGGCTGCCTCGTGTGGGACAGAGCTGGTACCACCAGCTCCAAGCAATCCACCCCAGGGCACGGCTGAGCCCCACAGCCCATGGCAGTGCCTTGGGAACAGCTGGAATAAGGGAGGCTAGAATGGTGAGGGGAACAGTGAGAGAGACAGCCCTGAGAGCCCTGAGGAGAGGGTGGGAAGATGGAGAGGAGGTGCCCCAGGTGTCCCAGCAGGGATTCCCTGGGAGCTCCTGGAGGAAAGCATGGCAAAGAAAGTTGTGCCCTTGCTCCCAATGGAGGACTGCACACGAGATCGAGGGGATAAATCATTATGGAACAGTATGGAGAAACAACTCTGGAGTAGGTTTATCCTAAAGGACCACAGCCTGTGGACTGAAGGTCTAAAGGTCCCACACTGGAACAAGGGAAAAGCATGAGAAGGATGAAAAGGTAGAGAGGAACAACCATGAACTGACCACGACCTTACATTCCACATTCCATTGCACTGCTCAGGGACGGGGAGGAAGATGAGTTCAGGATGAGCTAACATTGAGCCTGGGAAAAGGGAAAATAAAGGAAGGTGCTGTTTTAATGTGCCTTTGCTTCTTACCACCTAAATCTCTTTTAATTGTCAATAAATGAAATTATTTTTGCCCAAGTTTGTTTTGCCTGTAAATAACTGGCAAGTGAACTCTCCTTCATTATGGGCCATGGACTTTTCCATCTTTTTTATTCCCCATCTGCTTTGTTGTGGAGGGAGAGTCCGAGAGCATCCTGAAGCCAGCCAAGGACAACCTACCACAGACATTTACATGAGATATTGGTAAAGTGAAGATCTACATATGTCCCTTCTGACACATCATTAAAAGAAAATGGAATTATGCCACAGGACCAAGGTGCTCCTGTCAGAAATCTCTTCTAAAGAATCTTAATAGGTCCCACTTCTTTTGCTAAAGAAATGGCTTGAAGTTGTAGCACTTTGGAAGCCTCCACTGCATCAGAATGACTTTCTGAACAGAGATAAAAAGTAGAATAACTCATCTTTGCTTATAAATCCTAAATTCTCCTAAATATCTTAAGAACCATGGCATTTACTCTTGGGAGTAGGACCTGAAGGTCTTAATGCCAGGTTAACAGCACAGGGGCTTCTTTTTAACAAGCTCCATGGCAATACGGTAAATAAAAATAATTTAAATTAAAATAATGGAAGTTGGGAAACCTAGGTCTAGAATTAGTATAGGTATCTTCAAGCTAAGCTATATATATAACAAAATTTTTGTGAAAAGTAAAACAAAGATCATAATGAAACCCTGAAGAACTCTGTTTTCCCTTCTCTCATGAATCTCTGACTAGAAAGGTGATAGATCTCTTGCTCAATTTTAATAATCAGAAAGTTTGATGGCTACAGTTAATACTGCAAAGGCAAATTCAGATTAAAAATTACACTAACATGAGCTAACATGAGCAGTTATTTTAAAATGGGATGAGTTTGTGTTCTTGTACAATAACCAGAGAAGTAACTTGAAAACTAGCTACAGCTAAAATCAGGCTCTTGATCTAGCTCTAACTTAATCTAATCTAATCTAATCTAATCTAATCTGCCTAATTTAATTTCAAATTCCCTGAAATTAAGTCCTCTCAAACCATAACAAACAGGCTTATATATGAAAAACACAGTCTTAACAGACCTGTGGTCTCATTGGGCACATAACGAGAAAGAGGCTCTCATGTCACATTAGATTTCTGTAGCAGACTGTGCAAACTCAAATAATATTCAGGAATAAGGAAGGAAAATTAAAAGTCTATGCCATGTTTCTGTAAATTCCACTGGGATACTGGTATCCAGAGTTATTTTCTACAACTCATCTCTTAAAAACACTAAATTAATCTATAAGTAAAGCTACATACAATTAAAGACGTTATTTTCTTTTCCTACATTACCATACGATGATCTAAAATTAAAGATAAAATGTGGCATTATGAATGTACAGATTTGCACTATTCAGCTTCATAAATATGACATGACAGCTGCATCCCATAAGGGTCCATCCAATCTCATGAATTTTAGAGCTGTCAGTTACTGGAGAAAAGAGAAAGAAAAACTTTGACATAACAAAGTACGTCTAATTTCCATATTTGTTATACGGAATACACATACACAGTATGTTTGGAAGTTACTAATCAGAATGCATTCTGTAACATAAAAGGTTATATTTAACACAGTGAATACTGGCTTTCCTCACTGTAGAATGGTCCATTTTCTATTCTTGGTATGCAGGTAACATAATATATTATTGATAAATAAATCTAGTCTGATTTTTAGTCCATAAAAAATTAAATCTCCTGATTCAAAATTCCATCATTTTACTTATAAACTGCAGTTGACATGTTTTTTATAAACATGTGTATAAACATTTTATAATATAAACTCTTTTATAGCTTACTTGTTAATATTGCTTTATATTTCAAATATCAAAAAGGAAAGAAACTTCCTATAATTTTCAACCATGCATTGCTAGCATTTCCCTATGCAACACTGCAAATTTCCTGAAGTTCCTTACAATCCTTTGTCAGATTAGACCCTTGGGAATTTCACTTGGGCTGAAGGGCACAGAGATGTTGCTATAGAGGCCACTGGGATTACCTAGACTTCCAGTTCTGTGGTTTTCAAACTAACTACAGAACAGTAGAGTTTTGTATATTCAGTTTAAAAATCAGAAGGCTAAGGATTCGCCTCAGAATATGGACACAGGCTTCAGAGCTTATAGATACAGTAAGGTCAACAGAATGGTCAGCTGATAAAGTTTTGTCAAAACATTTTCTGGTTTTGATTCTTCTTTCAAAATTAAAATAAAAATCAAATCAAAGACAATAGTTATCTATAAGCGGATGAGGTCACTAGCATAACTCTTCCCCCAACTATCACTTACATGTCCATGATCAATATGACAAAATAATAATGTCAACAGAAATAAGTCTGGTTGATGATTCTAAACCCAACATTTCTATATACTCCTGAATTGAACATTAAAAAAAATTTAAAAACACTAATACCTTAGGAAAAAATATGTTAAGCAATATAAAAAATGTGTGTGCTTTTGTTATGATAACTACAAGGAGCCGGGTGTTTTTCATTATGTTAGGAATCATGTAAACAATATGCACAAAACTTCATTTTAATCTAATTAAGAAGAATTTTGTTTGAAAAACAGTTCTTTGTTCATCAGCTGAAGTGTCATGGCTATTTATAAACTCAACAGTCTAAAATTCTTCTTGATTGTTGATTTTCCTCTGTAATTTCTTTGAAAGTTTCCTCCAAAGCATGCCCTCTATATATTTTAGGACTGTGAAGTTGTCTGAAAATTTAATTGGAATTGTACTTTGTAGGTTTCAGCTCCCAGTCCTGGTACTCAATCATGAGCAAGAAAGACAGGATACAGCATCTTGTATAAATGTGAAGTCTAATATTCTAAAGAGTATGTTCTTTCTTTCTTTCTTTCTTTCCTTCTCTCTTTCTTTCTTTCTTTCTTTCTTTTCTTTCTTTCTTTCTTTCTTTCTTTCTTTCTTTCTTTCTTTCTTTCTTTCTTTCTTTCTTTTTTTCTTTCTTTCTTTTCTTCTTTTGTTGGAAATCTACAAGCTGGAGATACCTTGAAACTTTGTAGGTTATTGCTGGCAGGTTTTACTGAAAGAAAAAACAAATCCACACTCATAAACAATTACCCCTCTACTTTCCCCACCCCAAAAAAACCTCAAAACATAACAAGCAAACTGAACCAAACAAAAAGCACAATGTTTGTTACTGGATGATTGAATTGTAAAAAGTGGTTATTGACAGACCCTAAATTAATAGGAAAGTTCTTGTGTTCATGAAATCTCTTTGTGGTAAAACAGTGTTTTTCCAGGCAATTTCAATTAACAAATAAATCTCTATCTTGTCCCTCCCTGGCCTCTTGGACTCTTCTTGGCAATAAGGTGAAAACATACCACAGTTTTCTGCCACTCAATACACCTCTGAAAATACATCAAGAAATGGAAATCGGTGTATTTATGATTAAACTGTTGAAACATTTTGGTTTTGTTCACAAAACTGTAAAATGTGAACAATTCTCCCAAGGCCAAGAGCAATGCAGGGCTGTAAAACAAAACTGAGGGATGTGTTTCTACTGTTAAAACTGATTTTTCTTATGTCTTTGTCTAGCATATCTTCCATTGCAATGCAGCAAGTAAATAACATCTGTTAAAGCTTCCTAACACTCTCAAAATGAAAGACCCAACAAACTGGAATTGGCAAATACCCAAATGAGGTTTAATTTTTCTAATGCAAATATAACAGTTTCTGTGAGGCACTACGGAGCATTCTAAAGGAAGGAGATATCTCCAGAAAAGAATATTCAAAAACACTTTTGAAATGCACTTTAGCCATCCAACACTCAGATAGCTGCTTCGAATATTTCCAGCTTTAACTGCTATGAAAATTCAAGTCTCATTTGAATGGAGGATGATTTAATGGAACTTCAGAAAATTTAATTTTCTCAATATTGCCAGACTGTACATATTTAGATTAGCGCATAACTGAACAGATTTAAAACAACTTTTTGATTAAAAGCATCTCTTTCAGAAGAATAAAACACTTGATGGTATCACTGAAATAAGCTGTGGGAAGATAGACAGAAAGTAAAACAGAAACAGAATAGAGGTGGACGATGTATGTAAACTGAAAAGAAATAATTCTGACATTTTTGTATTTTAACTTACGCAAATATTAAGACTTCAAAGACAAAGAGAGAAAAGAGATTTCTTAATATTGATCAGTAGTTACAAACAAAGAGTAGTCTTCTATAAAACTTTCCTGATGAGGAATATCCAGTAGTCATTCACTGAGACATAAAACATAATTAAATCTTAAATGAAGTTTGGGGAGAGGAGCATACCTGTCTTCAGTGTTAATGTCACAGGGAGAAAGGGAAAAAAATCTCCTGTTGTAAAAATTTCTCTTGTTAGTTCTGCTAGGCATTTACCAGGAGAAATCTTTTTGAGGTTATATGCAATAAAACTTCTCCGAACCAAAAATATTGTGTTTAGGTGATGAGAAAAACACAAGGTCATGCAACCTCAAGGTTTTCTTGTACTTGACACAGATAAAATTCTTGCATTCAACACAGAGAGGCAAATCATTTGTTCTACTTCTAGAGCTGTCTGTACCAACTCTAGTGATATTCTAGGACAAAAACCCTCTGTTATTCACAAAATGTGTCAAAATCAACAAATATAGCTAGCACTATCATTATCAATAGCATGAATACAAAGAAATATTCTTGTTGAGGTTTAAACCTACACCTATGAATATAGAAGAGTCTTGTCAAATGTAACTTAAATGTTATCCTCAGATTAGGAGGGGATTTTTTGTGCTCCAACCAATCACCTGAGGGTCCGGGGAGGGACAAAGGTGGGACAGGGTTACCTGGTCCTATGGGAGGGGGGAGAGAGGGGGAATAGGGGGTAACATTGAATCAATTACAGAGTACAAGGGAGCCCTCTAGGAGGGAGGAGATGATGGACATCAGTAGTAGCTACTCTGGTTTGCTCTGGGTTAAACCATGGTCACATCAGTTCCAAGGGGGTGCTTAGCAGCCTTGGAAGCCCTCCACCAATGTTCTTTCTCTTCTTCTATGTTTTGATCCCCTTGGGTCTCAGAGGTAACTTCCAGGGCAGCTACACCACGTATCTGCTCTCCCCTGTGTGAGCCTGTTAAATGCTCATTTTGACATATAGTACCAGGGCTGCTGACACACATGCTCTATGTGCCCTTCATGGAGCACTGCTACAAGATACAGTCCCTTCACATCTTGGGATATTCTATAGATGTATTTCCCTATGGATGCAGCCCTAGCAGCATTCAGCCTGAAGTTCAACAGAGGCAAGGAAAGCAACTTCCTGTAAATGTCTTAAATTCAGCTCAGTTTTGTAGTCCAAACTTCAGAACTGGTTCTAAAAGGACACATACAAACAATAAAGTTTGAACTAGGCAGTAAAATTAATGATATGCATTGTTTATCTTATCGGGGTTGTATACAAAACAGGCATTATAACTACTAAAATGCATAATAAAAATGCAGTTATTGGTCTGATTTAAACATAGAACATAAAGAAATATTTATCCAATAAATTATTTATGCAAGCATTCATATTTTTGTGCTATTTCTTCAATATATTTTAGTAGTCCCAAGCAGCAAAAGTTTAACTTCAGCTCAATATTGGTTTTCAGCTGATAAACTTCTTTCAATCTTCAGTAAATTAAAACTGTGAACTGTGGCTACAGTTATATAGTGAAGTGGTTTTCTTATATTTTTATATACAATATCTTATATATTTNAGTGTTTTTCTTTCTGGAATACTCTAAAGGACTTCTCTATTGTAAAATAATAATCTTGTTTGAAAAGATGAAAAAAGAAATGGAATTGCCAATAAATTCTCTTAAGAATACTTAATTCTAAGGCACATTTTTCTTCATTTACTTAAAAACAATACCTGAATTTTTATTGATCAAACACATTTTGCTGGGTTTTTTCCAAATTTGCAGTCTCCAATTGTCTTTTCTCCTTGTTTTTTAAAAAATGAAATTAATGCAAATACATTTTCTACATGAGTAGGTAGCTGCAATTTGACTTCAAGAATTGTTATATATACCAAATTGAAGGACAGTGAAATTAAGCAACAATAAAAAAGAATCCATAAAGAATTTTGAAGACAATTGGAGTCTTGTGTGAATGCAGACATGTACTGCAGACTTTACTATAGTGTCTCCCTATACTAAAGATAGATTTATTTAGCATGTGAGACCCTGAATAAAAATAAAATGTGAAAAATGGCATTTGAAAACATAAAATTTCAAGACTTAAAGTGAGAAAAGTGTTGAGGAAAGTTAGTGAGAAAAGGGGATGCAAAAATAAAGTGGCTGTTGTAGAACTGATGCACTTCTGGAGACAAAGACCCACTTTTCTGCATTGCAAGTCTCTATATCTCATAACAAACACAGAAACAGGTGTCCCTTCTCAACAGCAGTTGTGATACACTTGCAACACTGTTTCAGAATCTAAATCTGCTGTAGGAGTCATCCTGTGTTTTGAGAATTCTCCAGCCCTTCTTTTCCTGACATTTTATGTGGTGCCTCAGCCAAGTCCTCTCTGTTCCAGGTCACTTAAAAAGTATGTATTAAAAATATGTTTGGCAAGCAGGTTTTTCAAAGTTACTCAAACCTTGAATGACTTGGTTTTCATGCATAATTTTATTTTAAAACTCTCCCTTTAACCAAGAGCCATCCCCATCTTCCCTGTAAATCACCAAGGGTTACCTCCTTAGAGTTCCCTAGGAAAATGCAATTGCAAGCATTGCCCAGGGCCTTCAAGATCTGCTGTTACAAATTTAGACGTGCTATACTGTTTATCCACTTGACTCACAATCTTTAAATATTTATGTACAGTTCTTCTGCTTGTTCCTTCAGATCCCAAACAATCCACAAAACCGCCCTTGACAGTGACCACCTCACCATGCTTGTTTCAGTCCCATTATACAGGAGGTTAACACTTCTCTGCTGTCAGATTAGCAGTGTTTTTGAGGTCTAACAATGCAGCTGATCAAATCCTTCCCTTTTAAAGCAGGATTTAAACATGTCTGTTGAATCTTGGTGGGTTTATTTTTAACGGAAAAAGGAGGAAAACATGAAAGACAGAGTAAGATTTTCTCCTGTAGAAATGTAACTGCAAAAGATGCCAATAGCTGCATTTTGAAAGAGAACAACAGCTGATAGAAACATTGGCCGTAAAGTTCATGTGGAGACATCATGACCTTGTCTCCTTCTCCATGTTTATTTCTTGGAAATAAAAGTTCTGTTCCAGATATTAATTTTTTTTCACTAAGAAATTGAGCAGTACTTATACTTTTCAGCTTTATATAGGAAATGGGACTTTCTTCAGCTCAAGGATGTGTTTTCCCTACTCTTTCCATTAATTCAAATGTTTGTCCTCACTCCTTTATCCTCCCAGAAGTGAAATGGATTCTCAAAATGTCAGATGCTCCAGAAACTTCACTTGAGAATTAGTGGTTAATTTTGCCAGGAAAAGGCTTAGAAATGTTGGAATAGATGACAAAATTGATGAGGGGATGGATGAAGAAATGGAAGGACAGACAGAATAGTAAAATAGTCCTATTTTCTTCAGCTTCAGAAACATTTAGACAAGCTGAAGATATGCTTCAGGGTATTTTTATTTGATTTTTGGGTTGTCTTCTTTTTCTGAATTATTTTCTTATATGTTAAATTTATTGTGCATGCATTAAGCACATATAAGTAAATATATGTGCTTAATACATGTGAAGAAATGGCTCTTACCTTATATAGATGCAGAAACAAGGATGACTTTAGCAAAACAGGTGAAACAAGGGTTACAACTCCTACCTCTTGGCTGAGAGCTGACCCTGGGGCTAATATCCAAATGCTACCAAAGAGAACATATTGTGAGACAATTTAAAACATTGCTGTATTATTTCTGACTCTTATCTCCTCAATACTGTCATGAGTTTGTAAGCTACAGCTCCTGCAGCTGCTTCTGCTATTGACTGATGAAATTAAAATGCACTTAAAAGCATTACAAAGAACAGACTTGCAGATTGTTCAGTGGGGATTGACATTACCTTGAGAAACTGTATTGATTTGCCATATTTATTTATGGGACTTCTTCCATGACAAATTTTTATGGATATTTGAAGGAGGTGAGAAAAAACCATATCTGTGATTCACTTCAAGACTCCAAGTCCTCAGACCTTTTTTTTTTTTTTGTCTGCTTCTATAGTGGTTTCAGTTCGCCAGTCTAAGTGTCTGGCCAAA
>VZTZ01009459.1:16152-37534 GCA_013400955.1 Drymodes brunneopygia
GCTCAGTCCCAACCATAGTTCTACAAAAGAATTTTCAGCTTCACTTTCAGAAGCACTTCTCATGCACCTCCCTCTAGGCATCGGTTCTACTCTCCTTGCTGGCTTTAAAGTCTCTGTGCTGCATTTAGGTAGTTGTCCTCACTCGTTCCTCTCCCTGTGCAAGGAAGGATGGGTGTCTGCAAGTTTAGTCCAGGTATAGAAAGAGTTCATCTCTCTCTCTCGGACAGTGTAACGATCACGTGGTCTCTGCTGGGCTGCCTGAAAATGTCCAAGCTGGATGGCAGAAACAGTCTCTGTGGCCTTCCTGACCATACATAGAGTTGGCATTCATATCCTTTTCTGTTACTTTTACCTGTCTCTATTTGTGCCAGACCTTCCTTCTACATTTTTCCACCTCTTCCTCATCTGGCATGTAGAACAGCAAAAGGAGCTAAATGAGCTCTGTAGTGGTTTTAATTCGTCTATTTGAGTTTCTGGCTAAATGCCAGCACACTTACCAAAATTTACCTGATTCTTGTTGTGAGATAAAGATTAATAGTAGGCAAAGTAGGCTCACACTTCAAGGGATATAAAGAGATTTTATTAACACTCTTTTAAAAAAGAGAATAATAAAAATCAGGAATTAGAGCAAAACCTTTAGAACACCCTTCTTTCTCCCCCCACCCCTCCATTTCTTTCCTACTGACAATACAAAAAGACATCAATTCGACTTTTAGTTAGTTTACCACCTCTCAGTTCATATAGGGAGAGAAGTTTTCTCTTGCTTTACCATGTTGATTCCCATAGGAAAATACAGTCCTTATGATTTTCAGCCTCATTACAAGCAGCCGCCCGGAAGGAAAAGATCTGCTTGTTCTGGAAAATCCCTCCCACTTTAGTAGTTTACCCAGGACTATTACAATGGAGATATTATGGTCGCTGAGGTACTATTTGGACGATGAATACTTCTATTACAGAAGCAACAAAATCCTCTTTTCTCATTATCAGCAACATAAATCTTCTTCTATGAATCCCGGGGCAAGGAATCTCTACACAGGAGCCTTAGTCCACTGGCTGTAGCTAGAACATTACATCCCCCCATTTTCACTCTTTTAGACCATTGTTCATATATTACAGGGTATATTATAGCCGAGTTCATCAACACATCTTTACAAGAGAAGTTTCAGCCTCAAAGTTTAAGGCACTCCTCATCTCCTCCTTCTCTGGATATAGGCCTTGCTTCATTCATCGACTTGGAGTCTTCATGTTGTACCTTTTATAGGTGCCTTCATCCTTTCTTTTTCTGTGTAGGGAAAAATGGATGTTTTCAAGTCCCATCCTGATACTGAAAAGGTTAATTCGTCTTTCGGCTGGACGATGGCCATATGGCCTCTACCCGCGCTGTTGGAGTGTAACATTCCCAGCGCCCGAGCTGAGGGGGAAGAGGCCGCCTGTGCCGCTCTCCATCCAAGAGATGGAGTTGCAGGGGCCCTGCCCAAGCCCTCTCCCGCACCAGGCCTTGCCACAGAGCTGGCCCCCAGAGGGGTCAGTGGGGCAGGGCTGGCAAGACTGAGTCACCTCGGCCTGGGACAGCAAAGTGAAACCCCTCTCGGCTCGGCCGGAGCCGAGCGGAGCCAACCTGGCTCCCCTTGCATGGAGCTGCCGTGAGGGACTGAAAGGCCGGCATGAGCTTCCCTCCCTCCCGTCTCTGCCATCTCGGCTGGCAGACCTCACCAGACAGCACGAAGGGGAGAGAGCAACATCTTTTCTCAGTCAGCTGCTAGTCTAAAAGAGGGCTTCTTCAGATCCCCTCCTGGTTTTATGAGTTCTGGAGGTGGAAACTGTAATGCCTTCTTCTGGATATGTCAGTTCCAGCTTCATCTCCTTCCTTCTGCCCCGGAAGTCCCACCTAAGGTTACCCCATGACAAGCTCACAGAAGAAAATCACTGTTATGTCATTAATGTGTAAACTCCTATTAACTTTCAAGGTAGAAAGTTCAGCATGAAATTACTCAAAGTAGGCTGTCAAAAATTGCCTTTGCAAAAGCTGTTTTTTCATAATTCTGGCATAGAGTAGTGTTATTGCATTATTACATAAACAATGTATTTTAAAGGCTGCTTAGATGTTGGTATAAAGGTTGTCATTTTAATATCATGGTGGCACAGAAAAATATATACACATGTTTATAAATAGTAACCATTTGCAATGCAGACAGTATTACCATGATGTTAAATATGATTTTTATGAGTCCAGTCTCATTATCTTAACAATTTCAGAGAGAACAGGAATATTGATGAGACAAGATAAGTCTTCTGGTCCCTTACAGCTGAAATAGTGAAGACATTTCATCACTAAAATAGTGTCTCTAAGTATATCTCATTCTATGAAAAATATTATTGTGTAACAGTTAAAATGAAACATAGTACAGAGCTTATTCTTGAAGCTAAGCAAACCTCATTCTTAGAAGTCATGGCTCTAAACATTCCTAACCAAAACAGCTTAAGACTTTTCTTCTCCACTCTGCTGGGTCCCCACCTGTGCTGCTGCATTCAGCTCTGGGGTCCCAGCACAGAAAGGACAGGGACCTGTTGAAGCCAGTCCAGAGGAGGCCACCAAGGTGATCAGAGGGATGGAGCAGCTCTGCTATGAGCAAAGGTTGAGAGAATTTGGACTGTTCAGGCTGAAAAAGGGAAGTTTTTGAAGTGACCTAATTGTGGCCTTCAGATACCTGTAGGGAACCAACAAGAAAGATGGAGAGAAACTATTTACAAGGATCTAGAGTGACAAGACGAGGGGGAATGGCTTCAAACTGAGAGAAAGTAGGTTTAGATTAGATATTAGGAAGAAATTCTTTACTGTGAAGGTGGGGAGGTCCTGGCACAGGTTTCCCAGAGAAGCTGTGGCTGCCCCATCCCTGGCAGTGTTCAAGGCCAGGCTGGATGGGGCTCTGAGTAACTTGGTCTAGTGAAAGGTATCCCTGCCCACAGCAGGGGGTTGGAATAAGATGGTCTTTAAGGTCCCTTCTAACTGAAACCATTCTGTGATTCCATAATTCATCACATTTCTACCAAACAATAGACAGATGAGACAAATACCATAACTATCAAGGTATGTGTTTCAAGAATATGAAACATCTCTTTTCAGGAAGAATGTAAGAAGAGTACTGTCTTTTTATCAAATACGCTAAAGCACATCAATGCAAAGATTGAGAGATGTCCACAAATAAGTAACAGCTTAGCAAATTTTATACATGAGAGTCCTTATAAGTGTGGATCTACCATGACTGTTTTCAGGAAATATATAATTGATATCAGTCAGTGCTATAAATACGGCATTTGGAGTTACATCTTTTCATAGAAAATGTATAGATTATTTTTAAAAAATCTTTTGAAATGTCAATGCTTTATGCTATCAGGGTATTTCATTTCTCTAAACCTTTCCCCTTGTAAAACAAGCTTTGCTAAGACAACATACAATTATGTTGAATAAAATTTGGGTTTGACTTATTCCTTACCTTGTCTTTCTATTATATCTTCTTCACATTTCTTCCTATGCTCTCACAAACAAAATGGTCTGAATTTCTCAGGGCAATGTTTGGAAAGTTCCAAACATCTAAAGAGTCTACATAACACTATCAGCCTTATTCTTGCACATCATCAGGAGTGGTGTTAATCCTTTAAGTAGCAAAAAAGAGCTGCACTGAAAATGGAACTTTAAAAAACCATGTAATTCAATCATCTTGTAGATCTGAATGTTCTTTCCCCTCCTTTTATGGTTTAAGAAACAGCACCTAAGCTTGTAAAATGTTGTAAGCAGCTGATGTATAAAAGACAGCTTTGAAATAAAGACAGGGCAGGCTGAGAATAAATAAACTGCAAAAATTTTAAAAATATTAATTTTTTTGTGTTATGGAAAAAAAATTTGTATATTTTATCCAAGATACCAGAAGAATTTCAAAGGCTGTTCATGCAAAAGATTTATGTATCTTATTTCATTACAGACTTTGAAATGTGACCACATCTTTTATCATCACTGCTTTGAATAAACACAATATATACTGCAGCTTCTCAGTAAGTTGATAGATATTTTGGAAGTCTATTAAATGAATACATTGTGAAAGGGTATTGTTCTATTTATTTTCATAAGAGGATTCAATTCACATGCCCAAAACTAAGGCAAAATGTGCCTGAAAAATGTTGATCATGTAGCTGGATTTTCTGCTTCAAACAACAAATTAGAGACAGTATAAAGGAAAAAAAGATTAAAAATTTGTCTGATAGTGCATGAATAGTGAGCCAAAAAAAAGTCATATAGCTGACATCTCCAGCAATGTCCTACATTTGTAGTCATAACACTTCAAGCTAAGTAAAATGTTACTTCTCCTTTCCTTTACTCAGCTCAGCATTACACAATGGTTGGACTAACAGAGGTTAAGTGAAAGACAGCCTTTGTTTGAATAAGTGTCTGCTCTTTAATTGCCATGCCTTGCGTTGCTTTAGAAGTAGTGAGTGATCACATTGATAAAGACTGTAGTTGTGTAGAGACCAAGGTGAGTATTGAAAAGCCAGAATTAGGGAGACTGAGTGTTTGTGAAACATATGAAAACATATGCAAGTGCATGTACACATAGATTCATTATTTCTTGTCATAATATTAGTAGATTTCCATATATTCACATCATATAGCAATATTGATAGAAACACTGTGTTTTGGCTCTCAATTTGTGTGTTGGCTTCAAATTGGTCTCAGTTGTTTAAAATTGACAAAGTATCCAATGACTTAATTCTTGTCTTTGGGATTTTTATTTGGTTACCTGTAGAAAAATAATCAAGGTAAATGTGCCTTACCTTGATAAACATGGTGTGTGGTGTTCAGTAGTTTTTCCAAAATGTATTTAGTATCAAATTGTACTAAATAACCTTTTTTTGAATACTTGTTTAGCTTTTTTGACTGGAGTTTATTTTGGTTTGCTCAAGGAATGCCACATCTTAGATTGTTTGAGGAGCTCTATCTGTAACGTGTCTCACTTTTGTAGTAGTTGCACATCATGTCTACTTAATCTAATAGGAGAACAGGTCATATACAGACCTGCCAGCTACAAAGGTTTACTATTTAACACCAAGGAGTAAGAGGTCAAACAAGCAAACAAACAAGAATAATTTAACCATACAAAGGTGTAATAGCCAGAAAATAAGCAGCAAAAGGAAATTGGTAGCAAACTTCTGCTCAGTTTCTACAGTGGGAATCTAGGGATCCTCTTAAGATGAGTGGAATTTCTCCAATTTATTTTTTCTAAGAACAGATATTTTTGCCATATTCTCAGAGGCTTTGAAGAGGTTTTTGGTGTAGTTTTTTTGGAATGGAAAAGAACAATTTTCCATATGGATAATTTTCACAGAACTACTACCTTAAAAAGCCAACTCATTGGGAAAATGAGTTTCTGGAACTACTCATTAAAACATCAAATTGACATAGCAGTAGGATACATATTTGGTTATTTGAATTGCCTGCTTCTTGACACTATTATGCAGCTGCTGAAATGCCTACTAGGACAGAGAGACACTGACACCACGAGCAAAGATATTAGTGATCTTCTAAGTGGCTGGAAAATATTGCTACATGTCATATTTTCAAATGGAGCTCAGTTATTTCTAGAGTAGAAAACTCCCTCAACTAAGAGACAATGATGGCATGGCTCAGGTAGGCACTAGGGATGTGAGGAACTGGCAGAATGCAGATTTAGCTGCACAAATACCTGTCACAGCTCCATGAAGCTGTGTGCTGCTTTTTAAGAAAGAAGGATGGCCAACGGATCGCTGCCCCTCTTTGCCTTCACTAACTTCGTCAAGATACAAAAACCTTCTATAAATAACATTGAAGAGCAATTTTCAGTTTCACCACAGTGCACCAGAGAAAAGAGTTTAAAATATTGAGAAGACAGATTAATTGGAAAATTTTTTTCTTATCTTTAATACTAAGATCTAGAACCCTTCCTGCTGGAGTAGGCAAGGCAAATTTTGCATCTGACCAAATGATGGCTAAATTTAGTGCATGGACAAGAGCTGGGTCACTTACCCTAAGAAATATCTTAGAACCTTGCAGATCACATCTATTTTGAAAGAAAAAGGCGTTTTCATTGCTATGGTCTTAGCAACAGCACATTTGAAATATATAAGATGCAATATGAAGAGCTGAATGGGAGAATTGTGGACTTTCTGTAACTGCTACACAATTGTGCTTAATCCTCTAAATCAAGTTCTAAACAACTCTGGGGGGAAAAATTATACAAATTCTGAAAATAAAAGCAATCAAATATGATATCATATACTGGCAGGTAATTTCAAAGCTACTTACATTGGAACAAGCTAAGATCTGTAAATATTTTTTGAAACTATTGCAATGAGTACTTAATTCTTTTGTCACAAGTACAAGACAAATTGTATGCTAGTCCACTGACCTTCCTTTCCTTATATATGATATCTCATTAGTAGAAATTTTTTCAAATATTACCTAGACCTTGACATTTTTTTTTGCTGAATAAGGACACAGTCTCTTCCCATCTCCTGCTTGTAGTTCCACTACTGTTCTCACTCAGTCTTTTGAATCAACTCAGAACCATGCAGGCACTGGTACTGCAGAAAAGCAGTAACCTGTGAACAGTTTCTGGAAGTCCTTCACCTCTTGGTGTCTGTGTGAGTTCTGTAGATAAATGTCATAATGAGGATTTGTACCTGCCTTCTAAGACCAGGTCATCTCAAAAAAGGACTTATTGCAAATCATCTTGCAAGATTTGTAAAGACATTTCTTCCATAGATGACTGAGAAAAGCTGTGCTGGGGCTCCCTCTGTTTGCTCTGTTATCTCTTATTTTTGACTGGAGGCATGCACTTTGACAAAAATTTCCTTCTCAAACAAGGCATTGGGTTGAGTGAGACTTTAAAAATCAGTGTATCCAAAACTATATTTAAATTTATGAAAAATATCTACTAAAAGAAACTCAGAAATAATTGCAACAGCACTTTCATGAAACATTCTTGTAATTGATTTAAAACATGTCTCTTGCTGGACAGAATTAGCTCAGTTATACCCTTTCATAAATTACAACTATGATTTCTTCTTCTGTGAAATACATGGACAAGTAAAATTTCATTTCTCACTATGTGAAATTGAGACCAGTTCCTCTGCACGGTTTCCATTTCAACATACTCAGTGAGCTTAAGTGACACAGAAGGTGTCAGAGTCCTTGGCAGACTAGTCTTTCAGCTCAGTTTCACTCAGAAAAAGAACAGGCATTCTCTAAAATTAGATTTCTGTACTTTGGTATTCTTTGAAATTAGACAGAAGTATTTTTCAGAGAGTACTAAGAAGTTTCAGAGGATAAATTAATAGTTCAAAGTAAGTAACAGCCTTAGACTTTACATCTCCCAAACACCTACAACACACAAAACACCTCCAAACTAAAACAATTACATCAATAGAGTGTCACCAGCATAAAGCCTGAGCAATGAACTGTTAAATCAGTCTCTCTTATCTCAGATGAATTACAGTGCTAATGCACTGTTTATCAATATGGCACCAGATTACTTCATCAGGAAAACCTAGAGTTTGGGTTTGATTTTTTGTCTTTTAATAGAAAATTTTCTGTTTCCAATAAAACAGACAAATTAAAGTAAAAATTACATATAAATATACATTTTCCAATGTATTTTTTTTTCTTTATGATACTAATTTTCTGGTTAAAAATGGTACCTGATACATCTTGTGTTTCACTGTTAAATGACCTGAAATAGATTTCTATAAAATGATAAAATTGTATTTGCGTGACAAGGAAGAGAGTTCCTTTGGGTTTTGATTTGGTTTTGGGCCTTTTTTTTAATTGTGTACGAGATGGATGGAAAAAAGTATAATTAGTAAATAATGTTGCTATCTAATTTTATACAAGTGAGACACTGTAACTCTCTTTGAACAGAGAGTTAGGTACAATGTTGATATTAAGCCTTAACAGAATTGTCAAGCAAGTATTGCCTTTCTAACTTCAAATTTGCTCAAAACTAAAGTTATTACCCTTCCCGTTTCCTTTGCAAGCAAAGATAAAACTGTTTAAGAACCATAGTGCTCTTATCAGTTATCACAGCTACTTTTAATAATGAAAATATTACAGTAAGATATACTTGTTCATTTTCTCAACATTTGACATAAAAAACCTCTTAATATTAATATCAAACTGATTTTAAAAACTGACCAGCTTATATCATCTGACATCTGGGATTTTGGTTGATTTAAATGTATGTGTCTCTGCTAAAATCAACAGAGCTGAATTTCAATAGCTACTCATCTGATGCATTATTTTTAATTGGAAATTGGAGACTTTAAGCTTAAGAAAGGCCCAAAAATTTGCTAAAGACGTTCTAGCCTATTTAATTTAGCATATAAGAAGTCTTCATGTATTTAAAGCTTAGGTCCTAATCAAGTCTTGATAGAAATGAACTTATAAATTAGAGATATTGCTAATTGGTTCATATTAACTGGGATCAAAATCAACAACACTTTCAAATTTAGAGCTTTTTACACCTAAGTTTAAATTGTTGGATGCCAGAAATGAATACAGAACCAAGAGGTTTGCTGTACACTCTTTGCTTGCCTTTTTATATTCAGTAATGTGAAAATAAAACATTCTGTATGATGCATAGAAAGAATGCTAGCTGAGACTAAAATGCTTTCATAGAAGAGCTGGAAAAAAACCTCTTTTCAGGAGAACAGATCCCTATATGTCACTGACAGGTGAGCCACAAGAGTGAAGGACCAAAATTGAATGTGATGTGGCTCGTGGCGATCTCAGGGCTCCACATCCACGTCACATCTTCACCAGCAGTGCAGCTCGTACGGATGGCCCAGGCACTCAGAAGCACAGAATGTGCTGAGATGGAGGAGACCCACGTGGATCACCAGTCCAACTCCCAGCCCTGCACAGCACCATCCCCAAGAGTCACATCACGTGCCTGAGAGCATTGGCCAAACACTCCTTGAGCTCTGTCAGGATTGGGGTGTGACCACTCCGTGGGGAGCCCACTCCAATGGCCAACTACCCTTTGGGTGAAGAACTTTTTCCAAATATCCAACCTAAACCTCCCCTGACACAGGTCCAGCCATTCCTTTGGGTCTTGTGACTGGCCACCAGAGAGCAGAGATCAGTGTCTGCCCCTCCCCTTCCCCTCAAGAGAAAGCTGTAAACAGCAATGAGGTCTCCTCTCAGCCTCTTCTTCTCCAGACTGAATAGCCTAAGTGACCTCAGCCCAAGTGACCTCATTGCCTCTTCTTCTCCAGCCTGAATAGCCTAAGTGACCTCAGCCCAAGTGACCTCAGCCTCTTCTTCTCCAGCCTGAATAGCCCAAGTAACCTCAGCTGCTCCTCGTGCAGCTTCCCCTCCAGGCCCTTCACCATCTTTCTTGCACAACTTTGGATGCTCTCTAATAGTTTAACATCTTTCTTATATTGTGGTGACTGAAACTGCATATGATGTTCAAGGTGAGGCCAAACCAGTGCAGACAGCTGCCTATAGAAGATCTTTGCTTCCCTGCTGTAAGCAGTGGTTTCTGACATGTCCTTTCTGTGTTTGATGAAGTCGAGCATCCCTCCAACCTTGGATCTCCCAGTAAGGAAGACATTTAAAGCCCATCCATGATGCTCTTGAAGAGGTACTGTGAGATTCCTAGTAAACACACAAAATTAATTTGTGCCCTAAAGGAACCCTCCAACATGAAATCACTAGTGTTGGCAAACAATGTCTCTCGTAAGCAACTCACGTAGATAGCCCCACACTGTTCAAATTCTTAGTCCTTTCATAAAAAGTGAATGGTTTTTTTGCATATACCTGACCAAGGCTTGGTAGATTGGTAAGAAGAAACATTGGGCTGCAGCAGACTGATGGTCAGTCAGTCACCAAAGTACAAGACATCCAAATTCTAGTCCCATCCCAATTACATCTTTTTAATTATAGGAGAGATGACCAACTACTCAAGAACAGGATACACCTTGCTGTCTGCTAGGCTGGTTTAGGCTGGTGTAGATATAATTTTGGTCATAGTGTTTAGTACAGGGCTGTGTTTCCATTTGGTTAAACCATGACACATATCCTACTGGATAAGGTTCTTGGGTGGTGGGATGATTTCTTTCATTTCAAAGATTGTTGTAAGAAATTTATGTGTTTTGTTTCATCACAGTAAGAATTTCCTAAATTAAGATGGTTTTTTTGCCTTCATGTGAGAAGAGACCAGAACAGAAATTCCTACTGACGATGCAGCAGGGGTAGAACTGCTTGCACTTCCTTGCTTTGCAGCCAGGAACAGGTGAGGTAAAAGCTCAGTTTCCCTTCATGTCAGGAGGACTCCAGCATAAATTTGCACATCGATATGCCTTGATCAGTAGGATATTACAGACCCTACTGTGAATACCAGGAATGTTCAACATTTGCCTATTGGATCAAGCCTTCGGGGAATAGTGACCCATTTCTTTCTAATTCCTGGATCCCTGTGTGGCTTGAAAATATATTAAATTCTTTGCTACTTATATGAGGAGACTTTTGACCTGGACAGAAGCAGAATGCAATTGGATCCTGAGGTTTAGATGCCTCCAGGCATACACAGTTACTGAGCAGCCTCTGTCAATCCTCCTTTTGGATAGGTTTTTCTGTGCTCACCTATGCCTTTTTAAGCTGTCTTAGACAACATTTAGAGCATTTTTACACTAAAAAATGCTTTTCTTTTCTTGTTTGGAGTAGTGAATATAAACAAATATTTTGATTGCGATCAACACGAATGATTTCTGAGAAAAAAATACAGAGCTAACATTTTTTCATTATCAAGATGCACTTGAAATTAAATTTTAACAACTAAAAATACACAGAGAGATGCATATTCATTTTATTCATCACTACTCGGGTGTTATTAGGATTAGCTATGCATCAGTTTCAACAGTGAGCAAAGACTGCCATCTTCTGACTTCCACTATATAGAGGCACAACTAAATATACATCTTAGTTTGCCCTGTTACTGTTTATCACATGCTACTAACTGGAAAAAACCTTGGTCACATCTTTATCCTGTTGTCTGAAATACTGTGGCTAAGCAAGGGCTTTCACAGTGCACTCTTCCACTTCTGAAACAGAAACATTTACCTGTGACAAGTAAAACTTGTTCACTTCTTCATTTTCTTGCAGAGCTCTTTCACAAATTTGTCATCTCATCCACACTTGCAAAGGACTATTTTCTACTGCCATTAGTTAATTGATCAATTGATAATTTTCTTGGTAACTTTCATACTAAATGGTTAATTTTGTGACAGAGCAAATGTGCTTCTACCTACCATTATAGATAATAGCATCCCAGCAACTAATGATAGTACCTTTAGAACTCCCTCCCAAAGATTCAGCTATCTGGCCTGTGAACCTAAAAGTAAATATCAGGCAGTTAATCAGATGCCTCAAGCTGTTCACTAAATTTAAAGTGATATTACAGGACATCTGCAGCACATGGAACAGATGTATCTACCTACATTGTGCCCAATTTCCATGCATTTTTAGTCAAACAACAGACTGAGATAAATGCACAGTTCTCTTTTAGCAGAAGGAAAGAATAGCTAGCAACATATAACTGTTGTTTCCCACAGCTTTTATTCAAACTTAAGCCCCTGGCATGACACTGACAGAAAGCACAGACAGATCACAAGCTCGAGGTGTGGGAGCTCTGTCTCTGAAGCCCATTACATCCAGATATCACACAAAGAAATGCAGTGTCTCACAGGAAGCCTTTGGTGGACCTACCACTGGCAGAGCAGACAGCTGGCATATGCTCAGCAGGAAATCATGTTCTCCACTGCTGAAGACACTGCTAATCCAGCGGGCTTCCCTAATAAGAAGGAAATCTCTTTGCTACCAAAGTTCATCTAAGGTTTAGATCACTTTCTAGCTGATCTACAGTACCTGCATTCCCTATGTGTATCCTGCCATACAGTACAACTGTTGGTTAGTTAGTAACAGAAGAAACACGTGGGTCACAGAGCAGCAGTGGTTTCACCAGGCAGGACCGACCAAAAGCCCTGCCCTTCTTTATTTACCTATTTTTATAGGTTTCTAAGGACAGTCAAAGATTGGTGAAAGGGGTCAACACCCCTGAAGGTTTACAGGACAAAGACATGGTCAATCATCTTTCTCCACTCCAGGGAAAGGAATGAAAAACAATTCCACAAGTGCAAAACAATCCTGGTTGGTTAAGGAAAACAAGGACCATGTTTACAGAACAAGCATGGGAAACTGCAGCTACAGTGTTACAACTTATGGGGCCCTGTAAAACCAGGGCGACATATAACTAACACAGCAGATTCAGAATGTACCACACAGCCAGATCAATTTCAACACTTCACAGTTTGATCAGTAGTCTGGAAGAGTAAAGGAGTGGAATATTAAATGATTTGGGTGAAGAAAGCAGACACCTGTATTTGCATTTGCTCTATTACTTCTATTTTAAGGAAGTTCTTTCTTCATATTCTCTTTCATGACTCTCAGAGTGGTTTTATCTCTTTTAAATAATCCTTGCAACCCTTTCCTGAGGGGGAAACCTACTACTTAGAAATATTTTATGTCATATTATAGAAGATCACCTTTTCTGTTAATTCATTTCAGTGTTTTAAAGTGCTAACCCAAGACTTATTCAAATATAGGAGTGACTGGATGGGAATGTTTCTACGTGTTTATGGAAGAATAGATAAATATCCTTCATTCAAAATGCTCAATCATCCAGAAAAGAAAAATCCCACTGCTTAGCCACTGTAAGTAGAATCCTCAACTCTTCCTTTCCCAGCTTTTTGATGTCACTGGTTCAACTGTCAGTTATCTATTTGTCCCTCAAGAGGACAACCAAAACAATAGTTGGATCTTTGAGACCTGGCTTGGGGTCTCAGTATGTCCAGTTCTTGTCTTCCCACTACAGAGCCTAAAACACAAACTGGAATACAGGAAACTGTGATTAAAGTTAAAGAAATATTTTTTTTATCTCACTATCTGAATGTGCATTGGTTTTGCATTTTATTAGGAGAATATATGCAAATAACTGTGGTAACAAGTTCTTCTATCTGTGTAAATTCTTTCATTTCCATTCAGCAGTTAAACTAAATAAAAACCAGGCAAAAAGCCCCCCTGAGCTGGAGCCAGCCAAGTAACACTTCTGTAAATCCTATAAAAGCGAAAAGGACACTCCACAAGCCAACCAAAGAAAGAGACCTTCATTCTGCTGGTTGGTATAAAAACCAAAAGAGAAGCAAGATGTTCATTTGGAGGTTGTAGTGTAGCCTATACTGGCTCATACTTCACTGTCCTGTTTTTCTTTTAATCTTGTATTAAAAAAAAAACAGAAATAAAATTATATTCAACAAGGACTTTAAATTTTCTGAATGTGACGTTGTTGATTCTAGAGAAAAATATGCAGAACAAAAATTACCATGAATGAGGAAGGTAAGAGTCCTGATATCATTTCAGAGAATGACTAATGATTTACACAAGGTAAAATAGTGTCAGCAGCACAGCCAACACAGAGTATGTGGATTCAGCTTCAAATGGCATCAGACAGAAAATCACTTTGTCTCCAATTTCTGAGTGTTGGAAGAAGCATAAGTATGAAATAAACTGTTCTGGCCAGTTGAGAGAGTTTTAACCCTTCTAAACCAAAACTCTTCATCTAATGAACTCCATTTGAACAGAAATTTATGGACAGCTTAGGCTTATTTTCGTGGACTTAATTTCACATGACAGACATGCTGCTTCAGTACAACAGAATTATAAAACTGGATTTTTGTAATTATTATTTTTATTCTTCTTTTTGGCCAAAATATCCATTATGATCTCTGCTATGGCCCCTTCATCACTGAACAAGTATACTTGCTTGCTTGACTTCAATTTCCATCTTAGAAGACAGAGACAAGAATGACCAGCATTCACAGTCCTTCTGATCATTGTGTGTCTGACTATTAGAACAAAAACAGATGTTAAATAAAGTAAAATTCAAACAGAAATAGCACCTTCTCCTTTCTCATATCCTGCAAAAAGAAAGCACTCAGATGTAAAGAATTATGCAGAATATCTTGGATCATTTCACTCTCAAAGAGTGAATTAAACAAGCTGTAGCATCATATCCTTAATCTATGGATCTGTGTTTAAGTGTTTCAGAATCCAGGAGATGTTTTAACAGCTGTAAATATTTCATAAGTTGGTTTCCTACTTAAAGCATTAATTTTGTACATCAAGGAATATATTTATGATAATCAGCAGAGATAATACCTTGAACTATAAGGATGATCAGGATGAAATAAGAAACAAAACCCCTGCATAATCTATCCAGAAAATAATTAGGTCCTAAATTCCCACATTACATGTGTTTATGTATCTAAACATGACACTATTCAAATACACTCTACTCAAATACATCTATTCTTACTTCACTTCAAATGCTCACTTGCATACTAACAGAAATATTATGAAAGGAACAAAAAAACAAAGTGATCATGAATTGCCTACAGACATTAGGCTGCAGCAACATGAAGTACATTCAAAATCTTTAAAATTCAAACTGTACAATTTTCCAGTGCTTACATGATGGTGTTGGGAGTCTTGCCACTCCTTTGCCCAAGCTGAATGCTAATACTCTGAATAGAAATAGTATCAATGAATATAAATGTAGGAACAAGCAGCTGAAAAGTACCTAAGTCACTTCAAAGTTCAGGTAACATCCTGGACTTATTCCTTCTTTTTCATAACCTTTAGAATCACATCTTGCTGTGTTAAAAAATATATTCTTGAAGATTAAAAAAAAAAAAAGAAAAGAAAAGAAAAGAAAAAGAGAAAATTGATGTTTGTTCCCATAGTCACATATTTACCATTCTGCTCATTGTCTTTCCAATTGTGTCGCAGTCATACCTACAATTTTTCTAGCTAGTATCCTGAATTGATTAACTATGTTATATCAATAAGAAAAAGGCCTCTGGGAATGAAAAAAAAAAATGAAGTAAAGCAAATATAAACAGAGAGTTTATTTTTGTACAGTTACCATATCAAGGAATTTCATTTCTTTCTTCTTTTTTATTTCCTTTTTCTAAAAGTATCTTTAAAGGTAAGCAGTAAGATTGGAAATTTTAGTAAGTAATTTGAAACCTCCGCCATGCTCAGAACTTTGGTGAATGCAATGAATTGCCAAGCATCTTAGCATGAGATGAATTTGATACAACTTTGTCTTCGAGTACCTAATGGCTGCTGATGAGGAAAACTTGCAAAAAATGTTGCTAAAAGTTGCAAAAACAATCTTGTTGCAAAAATTGCAAAATGTTGCAAATGATTGCATTGTTAGTAAGTCTGGGCTGGAAGAAAGCCCAGAAGAAAAGTCCTTCTACATAAAACAGATTAGGATCCATGAGGTTATATATGTCTTTATGCTCTTCTAGGGCTACAATAGCTTTTTCAGAGTTCCACTCAATTGGATATTTGACAACATTTCAATCAGTTTTTCTTATTTAAGTTGTAATAATATGGGATTTTGCAAAAAGAAATTGGAAGTTAAAAAAAAACCCCCAAAACACAGACGTTATATGAAATCCAGAGAAATCCTTGGATTTTGTCTTCAGGTGACTTACTTACCTTCTAGATCAGTACTGGAAATTTCCCTACCAATATATGGGTTTTTTCAATTTCATCCTTTTTCCTTCATATTTGACCAGAACAATTGTGATGGCTTTTGGTACAATAGGTTTACACAATTATTTTCACATTATTTTAAGGACTATCTGAAAATTAGCAGAATTTTTTTCTTTCCTGCATCTCTGCTTTACGAATGTTCTGAAAGGGAGAAATCGGCATGCAATAAAATATTCAAGTCCTCTAATTTTAAATCATTTCCATCATGATTCCATCTATATTTGATTGAAAAGCATGTGAATAATAAGAGACACTGTAGCTGTAAAGACCACAACTTCAGAGTAAATCATACTGATTACTCCCTGTTGGAAACAATGTCTTTCTACAATTCCTTCTATATAATTTAGAACGTATATGAAGGAATACAAAATGTGTGGGAAGAAGAAAGAATCTGTCTCAAATCCAGCTCATTTTGCATGGTGTGTTATGCAAACAGTCTCAACACAACTATAATTGAATTTAACTAAATTGAAATGGCATTCTCCTAAATAGAGTCACCTAATCTCCGGAGTCCTTTTCATCTCACGTGCGGGGTCTGAATGCAATGCTTGTGGAGTTTTCTTTTATTAATAGCTTAATGTACATTCACTAATATAGGTTTAAATGTGGCCTAATTCTTAATCAAATATATTTCAGCAGCAGGAGGGCCAACATTCAAATAATGATTAAATGAAAACTTAATTAAATACTTCAAGACATCACATGAAAGTGTTCTGATAAAGTTTCAGGTCATGCAGTTTGCATCTGAATTTGAGTAATGAAAAGAATTTGATCCAGAAGCCTTTGTAGTCAGTGATTGAAATTACCCCAAAGCTGCTGAAGAAAATCTAGCTTTGAATATTTGTAATTAAGTTTTCTAGGAAAGTTTTGCATTATGTGCAAGCAAAGAGTTGACTTCCCCTGACCATTCCAAATTGCTGAGCTTCTATGTCTCCTGTGCTGTAGAACAGCACTTTACAAAACTTTATCTGAGATTTCCCAGAAAAAAAACTATTTTTGCAGTCTAATTGGAAATGAGGCTAAAAGATGTGAAGATTGTTGGTTTTAAGTAAATTAAGTTTTATGGCTTACATACTTTATTCTGTATAGTTAGTATTCTGCATAGTATACTGATGGGCAGCAACTCACACACCTTCTCAAAACTTCCAGATTGTGAAAAGTCTGATCCATTCACAACAGAAAACATTTGTTTAATTATTTTCAATTTATGCCACATTTTCCTCAACCCACAGGTGGTTCATATCATATATGACATAACTTTGATTTAGCACTGTTCATAGCCATTCTGGATGAAGGATCCTGCTATGGTTTGTTCTAAAACCAGTTATGGACGGTTGAATTAACATTGAGAGTCCTGATTGCAATTATGCTGCTGTGTGACCTTGCTACATAAAATCTTCAGGACAAGGATTCATTTAATTCATAGAAAATAAATCCAGAGGCAGAAAAGATGAAAAGAGAAGATACAGTAAGAACACTACCAAAAGGCTTGTTGGAATGTAAGACAAATAAATAATATTCCTTTGCAAATTACACTGCAGATGTCTCCCTGCACACTCCCTCTACCTTGAGCCTTTTCCTGCTCCCCCACACCCAGCAAAAATGTGAGGCAGTACAGAATAACCTCTGGACCATGGTCAGGCCTCTTCCCAGCTACTGCAAAAATTAACCCTATCCTGGCTGGAACCAGAACAACAGCCCAACTTACTTCTGAAGCAATGATGTGGCCCAGTTATTTTGTCATATTTGTTGGCACATATTGATCAGCTCTGGCAGTACAAAACCATACAAAACACAGGGTTCAACAAACATACTTTACCAGACTGCTGGAGCTGTGTGTATTCTGTGCCCCAGTGGGCTTCAAGTGCCTTGTTAATGTTCATGTAAAGATGGGATATATCTCCCTGCAGGCTGTTATTAAGGTCAATTTTGTAAACATCTATAGATTTTACTTTTCCAGCTCCACTAAGCAGTTCATTAAATTGTTTGATTGATTTCCCACTTCTGCCTGGTTCTTGCTCCTGAATGCCTTGATGTCTTTCTCTGAAGTATAGGAAGGAAATTACATGATTAAATAAGGAAAAGAGGAATACTGTAGCTTAATTTCCACTGCCAGCAGCAGCATATTATACAGCTACATACATCTGAGCCACATTTAAGAAAATAGAGAAATCCATACCTAATACAGAGGGAAGCTCCTCAACTATATAACCTGTCATTCAACAGAGATAACTCACATTCTTACTATCAAGAAAAGCCAAAATGAAAGAGTGTTTCTTAAATAGATTTTTGATGTAAGGCTTACAAGAAGATGATATCACAGTATCCTTCAGTCATATACAAGGCTCTTTAACAGTTGAGACAATGCAGTCTGCCTAGCTTCTCATATCTTTAGCTGTACTGAAACTCTAATTTAACCTTCCCTGTTTTATTGAAAACAAGACCAAGCACAGCACCAGTATAAGAAAAAAATAAAAACAAAAAAACAAACTAACACACCTGGAGACTGTGTGTGATTATCAACTTTGTCTATTCATTGAAACTGTTCAGTTTTTTGCACTCCTCATTACTATTTTTTTCAGGAGTCTTCACAAACATATAGATTTCTTTCTATTACTGGCCTCATAATGGCATAATTATCTCTCTGAAATTAATGTCTCCATAGTTTGCCCTAATCATAGTTTGTGTCCTTAGAAGTGCAGATTATGTACTGACGTTCAGCTATAAAGCTGATAAAAAAGAAGCCTCTTGTTAAATTGAACTCTGCCTGGAGAGACTCCCATTCCAACAATCCCACTGCTCTTTAAAAACACAGTTTTAGAGAACCAGAGTGACACCATCTTGATAAGCATCCATCCCCTCCCCTGTGCAGCTGTTCTTCAGTCATTTCCTCTCTGAAGCATCATGCTGCTCAGATCTCTGTAGCAGAGATCCATCCAATAGGCTATGCCTACCCTTTTTTCTCTTCTTAGCTGGAATAAACAAAGAATTAATAGTACATAAATCATTGTTATGATGGATTAGGAAATCATAATTTGTTATGAGGTTTCCTCCAGATTTTGTATTGCCTCCTTTTGCATCCTCTCCCACAAACCCATGAAAAGTGTGAAAAATAGACGTGAAAAACATTTGTGTCTCTTCCCAAGCACAAATTCTGCTGGCCCAAACAGTTCCCTATGTGTGACAGGCCACCCTCTTGCTGTTTGCTTCTTCCTAAACCAGAGCAGAGAGTACATATGACCCTTAGATCCTCCCATCCATAGCTCAGTAGATTGTCCTGAGCACTTTGCTCTGCAGTTTTGGCTCTGGCTGACGGTGGTAGGAGCAGTCACACTGGACTGGCATGCACACAGGCAGCCCTGCAAGCACCACTCCCTGCAGCCCAATCAGCCTGACAGATGTTCAGTGCCTGTGCACCTACCAGAGGCTGCTGGCAGGCAGAGCACAGTAGTATTCTCAAACATCAAGTAACTCTGATCATTGATTTGCCTGACTCCCCAGGGAGCCTCAGGAAACATTTGCTTCACATGCACTTGTCAGGTGCATCACCTCGCATGAATTTTGCTCTGAATGTTCTCGCATCTCCCTTGGTCTCTCGTGCTGTCTGTTGATGCATGTTAGTGCACAAAACAGAAATATTGAATTTTTCTTTAGTAATATTCCCTTATCTCAGTGACACATTTGTACATGATATCCAATGCAGGATAGAGGCAGTAACCTTCAGTTGTTTTATTTTAATTTTTTTTTCTTTTTTCCTTCTTTTCATAATAAACTACTTTTTGGCTTATAAATTTTCATTTCATGAAGTTCTGGGATGATATGCAAAAGGTAGGAATCACTGCATAGGTAACAAAAATGGCAAACAGGAAAGAAGTCAATATGTTTCTACTCTTGCTTTACTTACACTTTTTATTAACCCTGTCACTATCATCCACATGATCTTATACCTCTTTTGGCCTACAAATTATTCTTGCACTCGATCTCTTTTAGAAAATCCTTTGCCTTAAGCTGTAAATGCTTTTTAAAGTTCCTGATTCAGTCTCTTAATTGCTAAAATCCAATCACTTTACTAGCTTGATTCTTTTCAGCATGATTTCCATCTTCTCCAAACCAAGTCAATCCAAACTGACTTCAGAAAAAGTCAAAAAGGAGCTGCAGCCATGTTTCAACTTTTCCATTTAGTTTTCTAGCTTAGTTTCTTGTTTAGTTTTTCATTGAATATCTGAACACCGTCATAAACTTCATTTTCTTCAAGTTCTTTTTTTATCTCACTCACTGCTGTAATTCTAATGAACATGTCCTTAGGCTAAACACCTTGTTGCTACAAATGGCTGCCTTCCAAACAAATGATTTTCAGACTTCTTGCTTTCCCTTTCTGAGCACTGTGCAATCTTAGAGCACTTACTTGCTTCTTTTTTTTCTCTTCCACTTCGCTTCACTACTGTCAGTCTTTTACTGTCAGCTTTGACCTGAAAGCTGTGACTGTCAGGACAGAGAAATTAAAATTCATTCACCTGCATAGGGAGGTAGAGAAGGAGGAGCACAAGGCTCTGTTTCCACTGAGGCCAGTATTCCCAGTTCAAGCAGGTTATTAAGTTTTATATTTAGTTGCTTCTTTTATTTTTCACTTCTACAGTTTCTCTTTTACCTCTCTTGTTTCATCTTTGACCTTTATCAAGCAAGGAATAAGAGGTCAAGATTTTTCACTGTGTGTTTTATTGGAATCCAATTTAAACTATTATAATCAATTTTAGAGTTGTCAAAGCAATGCTGCTACTGAATTTTAGATCCATTCACAGAATTATAACCTCCTGTAGATTGCGTTTCAATTGTTTTGGGGGTTTTTTTGTTGTAAAATAAAAAGTTCATCTTCAAAGCCTGGAACAATTTCATTTCCAGGTAAAGAACAAAGCTGGCATCTTCCCAGTGAATGTAGCTGATACAGAATTCTCTTTGTAATTTTTAACAGACAAAACATGCCACCCTTAAAGGAAAGTTTAAATTTACCACTTCCTGTAAAGTGATGTGTAAGTAGGAGTTATTCTCATTTGTGGACAACAGATTGATCCTCCAACTAAGGAAGTTCCCATCACCTTTTAAATTCAGATCAGAGCAATTTTTCTGTGCTCTGGAATATTAATGCTAATTTCTGTGTTGATTTTTCTCTGATGGAAGGCATGCATTCTTGCTATGGAGTCACTATTGAAGAAAAATAAAACAAAAACCCAGAGAAACAAGATACAGTGGTTGAGGTTAAGATAATGACGTTTTATTGCATCCAGCTCTGGGGTCTCAGCACAGGACAGACACTGACCTGTTGGAGTGAGTCCAGAGAAAGCCAAAAAGATTAGAGGGCTGCAGCACCTCTCCTGCAAAGACAGGCTGAGAGAACTGGGATTGTTCAGCCTGGAAAAGAGAAGGCTTTGGGGTGACTTAACTGTGGGAAAAGCAAGCCCATCTAGGTCCATCTGAGCTGACTTGTCTTTGCCCTTCTTTTAGATATGGAAGTACATTCTAATTTAATTGCCGGTAGAATTAACCTAAAGAGACTCTTAATTCTTGATTTTGAAAAAAGCTTTTTTTCTTTTATCCAAAGTTGTTTGCCCCAAATTTTACCTGAATTCCTTACAAGCTGCCGGATTCCATTTTAAAAAGTACACTTTTTTTTTT
>VZTZ01009459.1:37562-158703 GCA_013400955.1 Drymodes brunneopygia
TTTTAGTGCTCAACTGTTTATCTTAGATTTATTTCCCTGTAGTGGTCAAGACATTAAAGAACACTGTACTGAAGCTGCTTATTTATCTTAGCTTTAAGATTTGTGCCCTGTTATATATAACTTTCTTTCTTTAAACTTCCTTTTAATTTTTTAAATTCATTTCCTTTAAAGAACAAACATAATGTTTGTGAGGCTTTTTCCCCCAGTGCTACCTACTTTATTCATCTGTATGTGCCTTAATTAGATTTCAAAGGGAACTAATCTAGAAAAACTTCCATCAGAATAATTTGGAATTCTTTTAGTGTGAACATAAACCAGTTTTCCTCACTTAACACTGCATATATAGCAGCAAAAATGCAAACTCTCACCTCTGACTCATATATACACATGCCGTTTATTTCTATTTTTAATGCAAAATGGCTTAAACAGCAGATATTATCAGAGAAATCAAACATTAAATTTGATTAATAAGTTCTTATTTTTACATAATTCCTACAGTATTAATAAGAAAAAGATATGGATAAGGGTTATGGTAACTTGTTTGTTCATATAATGGATTTATATTTACTTATTATAACATAATGAGTTATTTTGCAGTGAATTATGACTGGACAATCACTGCTTCATGCTCAGGAAATGATCATCACTGGAGCTTATGCCAAGATATTCCTGGCAGCCCTTAATATTAAAGCTCTAGTAAGAAAATATATCATGTTCATTTAATTGCAATCAATACCTCAAAATTAGAAATAGGTACATTTACATGCCCTTGCATCTCACTGCAAAGCTAAATATTTACAAAAATAATGCATATTTCTATTTAGAGCTAAAACCAAGCCATCAGTTTTCCACAAATGTGACTATGTTCATGTCTTATTTAATATTCACCATTAGATGCACATATGAATTTAATTGGTGAAATAGAATGTAGATTACAGATTATGTGGAGACCTCAAATACAACTTACCTTTACACACATGCAGGTCTATCTTAGCAAATGTGCCTTTTTTGTTAGTTACTTATGACTAATGATGTTGTGAGCGTTTTGCTATTGAATTTAAAGTTGAAAGGATTTGACAGTGAAAACTGTTTTCATGAAAGACTTGAAAGATAAGTCTAAAGTTCCTTTTACTTGATCATTAATATCATCTCGATTTTGTAAGTCTTCCTGAATAGCAATGGGAGCTACATCTGTGAATTATAAGATCTAGCTGTTATAAAGTCATTAATTTTAATCCTCCCTAGAAAGGAGAGATTACTCTGAAGTTAAATCACTGAGCCAAGCATTTGGTTTGGTAAAATTAAATCTCCAATAAATACCTCTCTTGTGGTTTAACCTGACTTTAAATAAATTCGATTCAGATTGATTATATTCTGAAAATATGTGAGACATATGAACTGGGGCAGCATATGAAATACAAAAAAACCCCAACTGGCATAAAGATGGCATATCTAGACCTGTATCTCTGGCTTCTAGCTATCCATAACCACTGGAATATGGATTCATTTAAAAAAGCAAGTGGGGTAGTGAAGACTTCTGTCATTCATGAATAGATGAGGCACATATATTCCCTCCCATGAAATCTAAATATCAGGGTTTCTTCTGGCTGGAAAATAGACATCATGGCAAAGGTTAAATTCAAGAGGGAGGCTTGCAGAACAGTAAAGCTCTTTGTACTGCCCAAAATGCAGTGATTATGGATGAAGGCCCTTATTCCCATTGTCCTAGAAAGGTAAGGCAGCCAGGAGCCAGATCTTCTGGTTTTTAAAGTGGTTTTAATAGAGAATCCATGTAAGGGGGATTTGGGGAGGGGAGTATCAGGCATGGGTTTTTACCCCTCTTTCTCTGCAGAAGTGAGAAAAATTCTGATTTCAGCTGGAGAAATCATCACTGAAAGGAAAAGCTAAAACAGCTTGGTGAAAAGATGAGGTATAGCTGTAGAATTCAAAGCCAATCTAAAATGAAAGAATTTTAATTGCCCAACTGATTTGCTTCAGGCACATACATTTGTGGGATTTTATACCTTATATACCTTCTTCATTAAATACATTCATTGCATTACACTGACCATAATAGAAAATCTAGAATTTTAAATATGTCATTTGTTTTAGTGCAATTGCCTATAAAAAGCTTTTTAGCAGTAGCTTCTTTTTTCAGACATTTGAACTACAATCTGTACAACTCCATGACACTGACACCATCCCTAGGGAATATGTTCTGGTACTACCCAAAGACAATTCAGGAGTACTTTTTGTAAATTGCATGCAGTGTTATTAAAATTATTGTCAATGAAACCAAATGTACTGGTGTGAAGAGAGCATCTCTTCCATTAACTGCAGTAACTGCAATTGCATGATATCTTTTACTTTCAGATGTTACACAGATCACATAATGGCTCACTGAGGTTATCAGGTAATTAGGCTTCCATTTTCAAGTGCATTTAAGGGTCCAGACAAACATCTGAATATGGGTACACACCCAAGCACATACAAAGAAATACAGTTTCTGCACCGAGGGACTTACAGACTGTAAAGGAGAGAAAGAAAAATGGAACAGAGAAATAATAGTGGGGGGGAAAGTGAGCAAATGCTCACAGCAGTGAAGATCCAGGGATAAAATCCAAGTCCCCAACACCAGACTGTGTTAATGCTCCTCCTGTCAAAAAATTAACTGTGAGCTGCATCCTGTAAAACTTCCTCCATCCTGCTAATCCATAGAAACACATGCATTAAACATACATTTAGGACACACAGTGCTGGGTACATATTTATTGATATTTCCTGTGGCAATGGCATTTTATAATCCATCTTTATAACCCATCTTATACTTAATGTATCTTTTTTCTTTTTATCATATCCAAACCTTGACTTCCTGAAACACAGCTTTGGTGATAGGAACGTGAGGTCTTGCTTTCTGAAGATCTTTTCTCTGTACATTCAAAAACCCCAACTTACATGAGAAAGAGCAAGGTTCCTGAAAAAAATTGGTTTATGTATTATGACATAAAATAACCTATAAAACAGTCCTCTAATCAAGGTCCTCTTTGAAAGACCCTTGGAGCAAATAGTCCTTTCAGTTATCATTAAAAAAAAAATTAAAATCTGACTGTCTCTCTTCCCTAACATCCCACTACAAGCAGAGATACGGAAAATAAGACTTTCCATCCTTAGAAAATTCTGGAATTTTGAAAAATGTTTTATAGATGAAAAACATCTAGACAATATTTCAGACTTTTATCTTATGTAAAAAGACTCAACAAAAATCAGTGAATTAAGATATGAGCTCTTTGTTTTCCTTGATAATAAACATCTAGAAAAAATTATTCATTGTTTTGGATCTTTAAGGGCATACACATTGCACACAGGTTTGTGTCAAGTAATTATGTTATATGCATAAGAATTTAGTATGTTGTCTTTTAGAAGACTTAAACCACAATTTTAGCTTTGAAAAAATCCTCATGGATATAGATTTATAGGCATTAATGAGAGCACAGGTCAAGTTTATCTTCAGCAGCTTCAAAAACCAACAGCCTTATTTTAGTCATAAAAGAAGATTCCACATCGATGCAGAGAAGACAGCAAATTCAATATTCCTCACGTCCAGATGATGCTGGAAATCTTGCCATTGCATTTCTAGACATTACACTCAGTGATGTTTTTGTTAAGTCTCCCTCTTATACGACCTTCCCAAAAACAATAGATATGGAATAAATTGCTAGAGTAGGAATCTATTCCAGTTTACAATAGCTAATGCAGCCTGGAGATCTTTTAATTCCTTTCTCCTTCCCTCCTGAAGATACTTGTTCACATCATCTACATCTATTGTGTAATTCAGGGGAGTCTTGGAGGCAGAGTTTGAGACCAAAGTTACCTGTGTCACTTCCTTTCAAGAGATCTCAAAGGCAGCTTAGCAGATTTTTGGAAGGTTTCTCTAGAAAGCCATTCCAGTGAGAAATGACATACCTGGTGAGGTTAAAAAAATTATTTCTTCATAACATTTTGTTGAAAGAATGCCCAGTTACAAAACAAAATTTTCAGAAAATCAAATTATGTTTTGGAGTGCATATCTTTTCAGTGAGTGATTGTTTCAAATTTCTTATGTTTTCGCATATGCTCATTATATTCTCATTGCTTGAAACTTGCAATTGAAGCAGATATAACTGTAGAAAGACAACATATTAAACAAAATTCTGTAAAACAGTTGTTATAATGTGTTCCTTAAAAACCCAAGATAAGAACATTTATTTTAGTCAATGTATAGTATTTAGTCAAAAAATTGAAATATCTTGAACTTCCTGGTTACAGATGTAAATTTTTATGAGCTTGAGGGTTTTATTTTTATTTCTTATGTCGCTTTTCAAGGATTTTAAACTGATCAAGAAAGAAATGGGAAACTGTAGATCTAGTTAATACTATGAATATTCCAAATGGATTTTCATTGTGTTATTTAACATAGATATTTCAACAATTAGGATATATCAAGAGAACGTTGTATGAAATCATCTTCAAAATATTTCATTTTTAGTCTGTGGAGAGGTAGATACAAACTGGCTCAAGAGGGAAGGCATTTGGGAAACTCCTCAATCTGTTTTAAACACTGAGTTTTCCCAGTAACATTATCTAATTCATCATCTACCTTAAACTGTCAGGACAGAGATTTGTATATTGGAAATTATATTCAGAAATCTTGTGTACACACTTACATAGACACTCACACAAAAACATGGACGATTTCCAGAGGAAACCACCAAAATATCCTTGATTTTAATGATTTTGCTACTTCGGATCAGTCGTATTCATTGTCAGTCTGCCTCAGAGGAGGATACAGGAACAGCCCAAGAAGTCAGGTGGTAGCTCTGCCTTGGAAAAACAAATACCTGCTATAAAAAAAATTTAAAAAAACAATAAATAGAAAACCAAATACCTCTTATAATTTGTATTTGTATCTATACAAGTACACATGGGACCTTCCCAAAGTGCAAGGAATAGATGAGAAATAACCTCCTTTTACAAATTGAATAATTTGTCAAGATAATAAGAGGTCATTTATTTGTGTAAACCTCATCACATTTGACTCCTTCACTGCTTTTTACTCATGATCCTTCCTCTCCTTATTTCTCAGATCAGTGACATTTCTCCATGTAATTTAGAAGCACCAGATTTTTTTCTTGCTGATCTCTCAATTCTGGAGCTCAACTGAAGTCCAGAAAGGAGACCAAGCCAATTTCACCAGAAGAACCAATAAGCATATCTTCTTCAATCTCCTCACTTTAAATTAAATTATAATTCCTGTTCTATCACTGATTTCACACATACTTCCTTGAGAAATTGACTGAGGAACTTCCAATGTTAAAATTTTCGCTATGAGGCAAACTCCTATATATGTAGAACACTAAGAGTCAGATTTTGAAACATTTAAAGTAACAAGATGGTCACATATTTTATTGGATTTTGCATCAAAAATCACAATTTAAAACTGTAGCAACCAAAGCATTTCATTATTACTATGCCTACTATCAGAACCACAGCCCAAGTTTCTGAAGATGTCAGCTGTTTGCTTTGGTAGCTAATTCAGTTTAAGACCAGTGCCAACCCACAAATGTTTCTGAAACACTGCTCAGTAACTCCTTCAGGGAAAAAAATATGGCAGTAATTGCATGTCAGTGGGATTAATTAATATTTGCCAAAGAATATTAGAGTATTGTGTTATTTCTGTCTATCAAAATAATTTTTCAGTTTAACCATTCCAAAGACTAAGTAGGATTATTTTACAGTTTAGAGACTGAATTGTAGAGTGCTTTATTTGACAGACTTCATTTTAAAGCTTCACTTTAAAAGCTTCATTTTAAAAAATAATTATTATTTAAATTTTATTGCAATTAAATAGAAATCATTCCTTTTATCAGTTCAACCAGCAGTGGAAATATTATCAGCACATTTGTTCAAATTATGCTCCACTGTCTTAAGGGGCTTGAGAAAATACAGCAAAAAATATTAGTTAAATGGGGTCAAGCTTATGAAGTTTAAAACATCTGAATTATGGTAGCAACTCAATGAAACTTTAAATAAATCTTTCATTCTGTTTGCTGGAATATTCACAGGTAACTGCAGTATGAACACAGAGGCATTACTGAGTGCTTATAATATTGAAACTATATTCCTCTGAGTTTTAATACAGGCACTGTAAAGAAAACTTGCATGGCCAAGTTTTGGTAGCAGCAGGGCTACAAGGGAGTCTTCTTTGAGAAGCTGCCCAAAGCTTCCCCCATGTCCATTAGAGCCAATGCTGGCTCCAAGACAGATCTGCCACTGGACAAGGCTGAGCGTTAGGAGGAAAGGACTAAAACTGGAAGATTTGATTAGAAAAGAGCTTTGCCTGAAGTGACCTTACAGCTGGGAATGCTAAGAATGTCAGTGGGGGCAGACTCCATTTACTACGTGAGAGTTGTTCATCCTCTGCCTGTGTAGAGAAGTAAATATTCCTGTGTAGAGACAACACCCTCTCACAGACCAGCTTGAGCCTCCTGGTGGGAGACAGAGAAAGCAGCCTTGAGATAAACTTCTTGGGGACAAAGCCCTTTCATATTTTGGGGCAGGCAGGGCCCTACTGCCCAGTGGGATGAGCTGACTAATGGAGCCTGTGTCCCTGTGTGTCTGTGCTGCCTGGCATTTTTATCAAGGTAATGAAATAAAGCTGTGGTTTGGTGATCATCTTGCTTACCATATGTGTTGATTCTCACACTGAGCCAATCAGAAATTACAGTAATGCCTCTGTGATAACATTTATAAGAAGGAAAAAAGTTATTGTGCAGATGTATTTGTGGCCAGAGAAGGGCGAGATGAGAACATGTGAGAGGAACAGCACTGCAGACACCCAGGTCAGTGCAGAAGGAAGGGCAGGAGGGGGTGCAGGCACCAAAGCAGACATTCCTCTGTAGCCCATGGTGAAGGCCATGGTGAGGCAGCTGTGCCCCTGCAGCCCGTGGAGGCCCTTGGGGATGCAGAGATCCACCTGCAGCCCAAGGAGGAGCCCACACCAAAGAAGGTGGATGCCTGGAAGAGGCTACGAACCTGTGAGAAACCTGTGCTGGAACAGGCTACTGGAAGGACCTGTGGACCTGAGGAGAGAGGAACCCACACTGGAACAGGTTTCCTGGTAGGACTTGTGACCTTGTGGAGGACCCATGCTGGAGAAGTTCATGGAAAACTCTATCCCATGGGAGGTACCCCAAGCTGGAGTAGGCGAAGGAGTCCTCTCTGTAAGCAGTGGCAGGAGCAATGTGTGATAACCTGACTGTATTCCCTGTCTTCCTGAGCCTCTACGGGGAGGAGGTAGAGCTTAGAAAGAGGGAGAAATGGTGGGAAGATGTTTTTAAGATTTGGTTTTACTTCTCATTATCCTGCTCTGATTTTGTTGATAATAAATTCAATTAATATCCTCAATTAGAGTCTGTTTAACCTATGAGAGTAACTGGTGAGTGAACTCTCCCTGACCCTAACTCATGAACATTTTGTCATATTTTCTCTTCCCTGTGGAGATGTGGAGGGCAGTAATAGAGTGGCATTTGTGGATGCTTGATGTACNCTATCCCATGGGAGGTACCCCAAGCTGGAGTAGGCGAAGGAGTCCTCTCTGTAAGCAGTGGCAGGAGCAATGTGTGATAACCTGACTGTATTCCCTGTCTTCCTGAGCCTCTACGGGGAGGAGGTAGAGCTTAGAAAGAGGGAGAAATGGTGGGAAGATGTTTTTAAGATTTGGTTTTACTTCTCATTATCCTGCTCTGATTTTGTTGATAATAAATTCAATTAATATCCTCAATTAGAGTCTGTTTAACCTATGAGAGTAACTGGTGAGTGAACTCTCCCTGACCCTAACTCATGAACATTTTGTCATATTTTCTCTTCCCTGTGGAGATGTGGAGGGCAGTAATAGAGTGGCATTTGTGGATGCTTGATGTACAGCTGGGGTCAAACAACCACAACACCCAACACAATAATCAAAGAACCATGGACTACAATGAGCCAGGAGATGACTGTGGTTGCAGTACTGGCATGGGCCATTCTGCCATCACCTGCCCTGAGCAAGGGCTGGTGACAGAGAGCAGGGTCTCCCCACGGCCATGTGGTGACCACCACACTAGGTGACAAAGCTGGACAAGCCAGGGAGTGAGCCAGGTCTTCCCATGGGGCCAAACCTGAAACAGGGCTCCTGTCATCCTGGGAGGGGGGCATGAAGGTGGTCTCAAATTTGTCCCAGGGAAATTCAGGACTGCTAGTGCCCTCAGAGCTCTGATATTGACTGATGTACACATTTGTGTAACATGTTTGAAGTAACCTTTGTAGAAGCATATATAATTCTTTCTGTGCATAAATGTAGTTGTAAGAGACTGTTAAATAGGATTCTTGTGTGCTCTGCATCATATTTCATGTATTTCATATGGGTATGCCCCCTAATAAGATTTGTAGGAAGTTTTTCTGCCTATACCTTATGGCAGAGATATCAGTTTAGAAAAATACTATAAACAGTAAACAATGACAGTCACTGAGAAATAAATATAATTTTGGAAAATGCATTGGATTACAGGTACATTCATGGCTCTTTATCTCTCTTGAATTTATGAATATACAATAATATGGCAACATTCTTACACCAAATAGTGGATGAATTTCTGTTCTTCCATATATTGTACAGTTAAGTATTCTATCCAGTTTTACAAGTTATGTTCTGTAGTTTAAAGGTTCCTTTGGATGGATTCACTCTTTATTAAGAATTACCATGTATTTCCACTACTAGTAGTGGAAACTAAAAAAAGAATTCCCCTTGGAGACATCTCTATTGTCATTTGAGGAGTACTTACCCAGGGTTACAATTTTACATTTTAACTTGTGAACATTTTCAAAACACATGGGGAGCAGCTCTGACATGCATTAGATGAATGTACTGTTAATGTGAGAAAATACAGACTAATGGGAGGTTGTTTTCCAGGAAAACAAATTGCTTTCAGGGGAGATGATTTATGAGGTAATCCATGATGAAATTTAGAAAAGAAACAATTGCAATACAGGCTAATGATTTTAAGTTGCATTAGTTGTCATATATGAAGTTAGTGTTTATCAAACTATGTCTCAACGTAAGAAAAATTACGTAAGAAAAGACTTTTGCAAAATTAGAGGGAAAAAAGGAACATTATAGGTGAGTAGGACATAGAGAAATATCTTCTAGCATTTGAACAAGATGTCATAGACTATTTCTTATAAGAATATGACAAAAGAGTTTAAAACAGGAATAGAAATATTCTAAAATGCATTAACTTCAGATGAAATATGTTTTATTTAAGAAATGTAGAATAATAAATGTAACTCTGGAAAATTTTGATTACAATAGTCATCATAGTGGTAAAATCTATGTAATTTTATAAAAACTACTCATACTGCATTGACAGTACTTGTTATTAGTATATGACAATATAACATTATGATTATTTGAAGAACTAAGTGCAAAGCCTCCTTCATTAGGCTTTAGGATGAACTGACTACATGAATCACCTGGAGCCATTACTGTAGTATGAAATACCTCCTTCTCCTCTTCCCTTTCCAGAATTCTACATACTTGTAATTTCTGAATTATATACTTTTTTTTATCCTGAAGGACTTTAGTATTGCATTTATCAAAAATATTTTACCACCTTTTTTTTTTGTTATAGAGATGTTATCAATTCTTATAAAGTTGATCAATATGAAATTTTACAGCAACAGTGCTCAGTTCCACATCTCTTACTTGTAAGGAATCCAGTTTCACAAGAATTTATTCAACTCTATTGATACGAATTTTGCTCAAGTCTGAGATTTAATCAATGCCTTTAATGTACTAACAGGAATTCAAATCAAACTCTAGGAATTAGAGTCCTTCTACAACTTTTCAATTAATTAAGTTCAATTAAGTTTTTACAGTCAAAAGAGAATTCAGGCTGAGGTTGTTAAGTGATAATATACATTAAAATAGGAGAATTTTAAGCAATGTGGGAGACAGATATTTGAATGACATATAGAATTGCTGTTTAGAGATTATTTTTAATATCTTTTTGCTGAAGATCAATCTGAGACTTTATCGCTTCATAGAAATAACATATCAAGGGACATACTGAAAGAAGATGGCAAATATTTGGTAAATTAATTCAAAACCAGCATTCCCTTTCCCAGAAGAAGCTAGAGTAATAAAGAAACTACAAAAGCTTCCAATTTTGATTCACCAAAAGAATTGAAGAGCAGGTTTCAAATAGATAAATAAAAAACGTGTGTAGTGAGAGTATTCAACATTGGAAGCTGTCTTTAAATCAGTTCGGTTACAACGATATCACATCCTTGTTTGCCTCAAGATCCAATTGTGTACAGATTGTTGCACATAAACACATACTTTAGATATTCTCTCAGGTACTGATGTCTCTCATACATGTTCCACAAAGGCCTTTATTCAAAAAGATTGTAAAAGCAGCTTTATCAAATCTTCCTTAGACATAACTTCAAATGCTGAGTTCCTCTTCCCTTGAAGTGAAAAAAAAAGAATGTCTACTTATTTCATGGTTGTCATATGGTAAAGATACATTTTAAGAAAATGTCCTGGTGAAAAAAAAGGTTGGCTTGCATGTAACTACCAAACTTATGTTGAATATTTTAAATAGTTTGTTATTTACATTTTTCACTTTATGTCAAGAACATCTGGAATGTAAACTTTCTACCCCCAGAATCAATTTTCAAAACAATAGCTATATATTTTATATCTCAAATAAACAAAGGTTGGAAATCTGTGATAGCATAAAATAAATTATTTTTATTTTGTAAAGACAAAATAATTATCAATACCAACAGTGATTGTCATTTATTCCACCTTTCTAGGGCTTTGCATAATGGTCAGGTTGATGTTAATATTAACAAAACACCTTTTAACAATCAATCAATACTTGGATCATCACAATAGCCTACAACTCTCTAATTTATTTATTAGAACTGCCATTTTTGCTCTTAACTATATTTTTCTAGGTAATAATTAATAGTGATTATCAGTTATTTGACTGTACAATTCCTTAATGACTGAAAAATGTCCTTGTGCTTTGAAAACATAAATATTGTTATTATTTGAAAAAATAATTAATTTCTGGATAGAAATTTATAGCATCTTCACCTTCAAGAAAGAGAATCAAGTAGAAATTGGTTTCTGTTCTTTGGATAATTCCTTCATATCTGTTGTAAACCTTTACCTCTGGACCTGCATTTGAGCTGCTATCTGAGTGGGCAGCCTCTGGGTGGAATTCTACTGACTGGCACTCTCAGCTCTCTAGTTGAATTCTTGTTGAATGGTAGAGACAGTTACATGGGCAAAGTCAGAGGAAACTCTTGCTGCACACTGCAATGGAGTTGAGGAATTTAAAGATTGGTCAATATTTATCTATAATGAATTGAGCGCTATTGGAAAAGAATAACTTATAAATTTATGAAAAGAGTGGGTTTTTCCTTGAGTTTTTGCCACAGTTCTGGCAAGAAAACTATTTGGAAATGCAAAAATTTAGTGTGCCTTACTTTTGTTCAATGTAAGAGTGGCTATTTTTTCCCAAGGCACTCATTGCCTTCTTTCTTCATCAACCAATAAAAGAGCAGCATTCAGAAAACTGACATGTATTAGTACCTTGGTTGAAACATATTAATTATACTTCTTAATGCCGGGAGTGAGAAAATAAACTCTTTTTTTTCCAAATCAATAGTAAATAATCATGGACATATGCTGTGTGTTTTAGCTCTGTGTCTGCACACAGTACTGGAAGAATCCAGATGCCAAATGTAAAGAATGACTGACAACAGGATTTCTCTGGGCAACAGAGGAGAATCTGAGCAAGAGAGGAGAGATCTTTCACAAGAGTAAACCAGACCAAAGAAATCTCGCTGGGTAGATCCATTAATACTTAAAAGAATAGTTTAAGGTACATTTAAGAATATATGTATACTCTAAAACAAAGGTGCATGCACACCCATTCTACCCATGATTGCATTTAATGGCAAAGGATAGTTGCTTTTGTTCTGGAGATAATGTTTGTGTGATAGTTACATGTTCAAACCTCATGTGACCCTTATTGGTACTTGGCATTTCTCAAATTTCAAAAAGGAAAGAGATCCTTGGAATATTTTCATGTCACATTTCATAGGTTTTTCTTTCTCCTGTTCTTGTACTCTTCATTTATAGTAAGGATATAAAATATTTCCTTTTTCTAACCATTGCAAAAAAATTATGTGAAAAAAATAAGCCCAATGTGATGGTACAACAAAGAAACAATTTTCTGCTGAATTGCAGTTCTCTATGATCTTCAAGATACACTTTAAAATTCCACTGAAAAGAACAATTTTGAATGAAAGCTATCACCTTAGATTCCCCCATTTTCCCTTGGGGTTAATATATTTTGTAATGTTCCTAGTCTTGTTGGGATTGTTTTGTTTTGTTTTGTTACGGGTTTTTTGTGTTTATTTGTTTGTTTGTTTGTGGGTTTTAGCATTCTCACATCCTAGCTCAGTGTTATTACTATATATTTTTGCATAGATTAGAGGATTTCCGTGTAGTATGATTCATGAATGTTTTAAACTGGATCAGGAATGATGCATTTGAGAAACTTGTGAAGATTTTCTATTAATTCACTTTCCCATGGCAACTTCTTTTTAATAATTAGCAGTCTTGGTATTTTGAAAATCAATAGCTTCACAGAGCAACAAAATAACAAATTAGAATCTCCAAAATACGCTAGGGTATTTACTGCAGTCTTTTTCATATATGGGCAAAAGTTTGCCTCAGACTTCTCTGAGACAGAACAAAGAATAATCTGGGCACCAAGGAAGCTCATTCCTTGATACCAGCTGTGTAGGTGTTGAGAGCTCACACAAATAAATAAACTGTATATCTATGTGTGTATATATGCACATGTGTTCATGCAACTTTTGGCCTTTGTTTTAAGTGCAGCTGGAACTCCAGAAGCAGACAAAAACCTGTTATAATGCTGCATATTAAATCTAGGTGCTTCTGAGGGATTACACGTCTGGTTTATAGATTACAATTTGGCAAGCACTGATTTTGATTCTTGCAGTGGGCTGACACTCTCTGTAAGGCTGTAATACATAATCCTGTTCTACTTTTTCTTTAAATATCTAGATTAACAAATCACCTGTTTGCAGGTATGCATCTGTTTCAGACAGACCAAATGGCCCAACACAAAATATGTTTTGAATGCAGTTATTTGAAAAAAAGGAATACAAATAGAATCAGTCTTCAAAATATTTGGACCTAAGTTAGATTCAAGTAGACTAAAATTGCTGTATCCAGGGATCGTTGAAATGGTTACTTGAATAAATATGCAGATATTGCTTTGGTCAAATAGCTAATTAATCAGACATTATAAAATGGAAATTCCATCTAAGTTTTTTAGAGCAAAGGTTGAAGAAAGATTCAACCTTAGATTCAAAGATTGCTAGAACTCTTTTGTAATGGAGGTGCAAAACTGTACAGTGAATATCTGCAGAAAGCTGCTTCTGAAATGTGATCCACTTTATAATATAAACGAACTGTCAGTGTCTTGACATTATCCATCACAAATTTCCATCCCATCCACTCCCACAAAAAAAAGTTGTTATTCTTCTTTTTCAACTGAAAGAAATATGGATTATTCTGATCAAAAAGAGCACTGATATTTGAAAGTTATTTGAAATAAAGTATGTCCCTTGATAAACTGATAGATGTGTACTATGACAATAATTCTGATAATTTCTATTTTGTAGAAACAACTTGCAAACAAAGGGGCATATACAGGTGAATAAAGCAGCTATGAAACTGCCACTGCCTGATAACTGGCACATCTACCTCTGTAATTCAAGCTGAAGAAAGGAATTTTCACCTAGAGACACTGGATGCAGTCCTCATGAGAGAGTATCTCAGCAGAATGTTTCATTCAGAGTCCAAAAAAAACTGTATTTGAAATGTAGTTTTTAAATATACAACAATTCTCGGCAAAAGGTGGTTTTGGCATTTTTTTTCCCCCAGCCTTTTAGGATGTGACCTTTTGCCACTGAAACACACCAGACTTATTGCAATGAAGAATCCTTTCATTCTGGAAGGCTAATGTCAGGGAGTTTGGAATTCTATGGTCTTTAAGGTTCTTTCCAACCCAAACCATTCCATGATTTTATGATTGATTCCTTTTCCTTCTAGTATTTCTGAATATCTATTATAATTTATTGGAAATTAGAAAAAAACCCCAAAGCCTGAAATCTGTAGAACTGTTATAAAGTAGGTATAGATGCTGATTCTCCTTTTTAAATGTTGTAACTAGGAGTACACAATTATCTTAATTTTAGTAGCAGGTGTTTAATGCCACATGAAAGAAATTACCAAGTTAACTTCAAAAAGAGTAGCAATAGTTTCAAAAATTGCTTCTCAGTGAAGACAAATAATAATAAATTTTAGGAAACATCCTGTTGAACTGACACAATTGTAATGACATCTCTGTAGGTGGGTCATATCTTGCACTGTTTTATAAGCTGCTTGTAGCATAATGACAGCATTTGCACAATAGGCCTACACAAGGATGAGGCAGCATAATTGCAGTAGCAGTGAAGCATGAACACAGACTAATTAACAAAATTGGAACTGCTACACTCATGCTCACATTTCATCTATCTTATTTCATTTACTTTTGCATGCTTTTGTGGTCACAGAATTGCTGTGTTTGTTGTCTGAATATTGTAGATAATCTTGTCCATTTGGTGACTCCATTGTCCTGTTTTCTTGGAATGTATCTGCTGCACAAGCAGAACTCCATTTACGGAGGATTCTCCTCTAATCTTTTACTTAAGGTCATGCTGTGCCTGGTCCATGCCCCATTGCATATGCAGTATATACGTAGTTATGAATAAGCATGTAGACACACCCATACCTATATGCACACACCTAAATTCACACATACTTCTAAGGAGCCTGCAAGAAAGATCAAGAGAGAGACTATTTACAACAGCATATTTACAGGACAAGAGGGAATGCCTTCAAACTGAAAGAGAGTAGATTTAGATAAGATGTTAAGAAAAACTTCTTCCCTGAGAGGGTGGTAAGACACTGGCACAGGTTGTGCATAGAAATTGTGAATGCCCCATCCCCAGAAGTGTTCAAGGCCAGGTTGGAAGGAACTCTGACCAACCTGTAAAAGGTGTTCCCGCCCATGGTAGGGGGCTTGAAACTAGATGATCCTTATGCTCCCTTCCAACCTAAGACATTTTATGAATCTATGATTATCCCATTTCTATGGTTTTCCATTGGCCTAGAGCTACTATAAAACCTATTTTTTTATGTGTGTGTGTATATATATATATTCACAAAAACCCTTACATGAATCATATGCTATTTTCTGTGTGTTTACACACACTCAAAGTTAAGCCAAGCAATATGCCAGTGTAAGTACAAAAAAAAAAAAGCCTCTAGGAAATTTCATCCACTAGTTTCAAGTTATAACAGGCATTTGAAAAAAATTACACAAATATTCTGTGTTAAAGAGAAATGGTGATGCGCACAACAGGTGGCACACAATTTCTGCTCATGCTGTGCTCGAAGAAAAATGTCTGTTTCCACAGATGAAAATTCTGAAAAAAAATCATACCAGAGAATGTCATTGCTATTGTGCAGTAGGTGTAGTGCCACATCAATCTCTCCATATGTCATTTAGTGTCAGCTTGGGGAGAAAGATCACACAGGCATCTAAACATTTGAAAGTACTTTCCTAAAGTTCTGTTTTAACAGTGTTAAGCCTAAGGATGTGTAAGGGCTAAGTAGTACACATTTTGCTAAGCACCAACTACTAGATTTTTTTCAACAAAAAGTTACTATATCATCACTTTATGTTTCTCTTAGGCTTCTCTTTTTCCAGTAAGTGGGAAAATCACTGGCCTGCCGTTGCTTCTCAGATATAACGGATGGTGACAGCCCCTTCCTCAGCCAATTCCCTCAGGACCTGTGGACATATCTTTTCAGGTCTCAAGGACTTTGGAATCTTCAGGTTTCTTAAATGGTCTCAAACCCAGTCTTCTCCTACAGTGGGTAGTTAAGCATTCCCCCAGTCCCTGCTTTCACCTTCTGAAACTTGGGCAGTGTGGTTGGAACACTTGCTGGTTAAGACTGATGCAAAAGAAGTTGTTAAACCTTTACCATGTTCCCTGTATCCTTCACAAGAGGACCCACATTTTCCCTGGTGTTTCTTTTATCACTGACTTACTTTTTCAAGCTTTTTTTTTTTATCCTTGATGTCCTTGGCCAGATTTATTTCTACCAATGCTTTAACTTTCCTAACAATATTCCTGGCTGTTCAGACAATTTCTCTGCATTCCTTCCAGGCTACCTTTCCCTGCTTCCACCCTCTGTAATCTATTTGTGTTTAAGTTTGTGCTCTGAGTACCCCTTGAGGACTTTGACTATCTTATTCTGTTGCAGTTTTCTGTCTGGAGTTCTCTGTCACTTACTTCTGTAACATTCTGGCAAAAAATTAGATCAATGGAAGTTTGATTCTGAATGTATAAATGCTAAAAGACTGTAAAGAGGAATTTGGGATAAAACAAAGGAAAAAACCAAACAGCAGAAAAAAACCCAAATATTTTTAAATTACCAGATTAATTGAAACAATAAAGAAATCATTACAACTTCATACAATCATAAAATGGTTTGGGCTGGAAGGGATGATCAACATCTTCTCATTTCAATCCCCCTGCCATAGGCAGGGACACCTTTCACTAGACCAGGTTGCTCAGAGCTACATCCAGCCTGGCCTTGAACACTTCCAGGGATGGGGAAGTCACAATTTCACTGGACAAATTGTACCAGGTCCTCACCTCCCTCACACTAGAGAATGTCTTCCTGATATCCAATCTAAACCTATTCTCTGCCAGTTTGAAGCCATTCTCCCTTGTTGTGTCACTAAATGCCCTTGTAAAGAGTGTCTCTCCCGTTTTTTTGTAGGGTTCCTTCTGATGCCTTAATAAACCTGGAAATAAAACAACACACTTTCGAGATAATATTAGTATAGGAGGTAGTATAAAGGTTGGTCTTTATTGGAGGCCTCCAGGGGCAGATATGAAAAATGTCCACAATATGCCACCCCCACTTGGGGTGAATACAGTTTTATAAATTTAGTAAATTACCATAATTGACAAAAACCACCAATTGTAGTGAAGCAATTTCCCCCCAGTTCAAGCGCCTCCTAAATCCTCTCCCCTTTTTTAGGAACTAGATGTTGTTGGTGAAAATGTGTCTCAAAGAGCTGGTTTTGACCTTGGTTCCCAGCAAGAACCAAGATAGGATAGGGAGCCTTGTACCCCCTGGGACATATGGAGCTCTGGAACATGTTTTGTCTCTCTGCCTAGGGAAAAGGTAGGGAAAAGTACTGGGAAAATTAGCTTTGAATACTCTAATAGGCTGAAAAACTATATATGCAAAGAATACAGAGAATATATAAAAGAAAAAAGGCAAAAATCAATTCAGCATCACTTCAAGTACTATTTTGTTGGATTTGTCAAAACAAATACTGATATAGGGAAAGAAAATTGCTTTCCAGAAGTGGTAAGCAGGTGGTATTTCTCACTGGAGGTACAGGAAAAAAGAGTTTTTTTTAAATGAGCCTTTTTTTTTATTATTTTTTAAATAAATTGGTGGAATTACAGAGTTTAATTTGCACTGACTGAAGAAAAATAAAATGAAATATCGAAGTTGAAAAAAAGTGATTTTATATGGAAAATCCATTTCATAAATCTGTTTAATTTCTATTGTATTGTCTCCAGAAGTAGGAAGAAACAGGCCATCTTTGCATTAGTGATACTCATTAATCCAAGCAGAGCAACACTGTTTGCAACTACAAAAGGCACCTCTGAACACCGCCAAATGTTCAATTCCATTAATAAGATCGTTACACATGGTTTTACTCAGCTAATATTAATTGTTAATGATCATCCATAACATCTGGGAAATAAGGGCAGCTGCACCACACAAAATGCTTCTGGCATTGAACAGCACATTGTCATAGAGAAGAGACTTCTCTGAAGTGACAACACTGGGTCAGCACAAAGGCATTACACAGGCAGCTCTGCTTGTATTTTCTGCCTTTTTGTCACAAGTAAAATTCTGCACTCTTGACTTGCAGTAACTGGTGTTTCACGCTGTTTGACCCTGCTACTGGATTCTTCCTAGAACCAGATCACATTGCAACTTGCAGAACAGTGGAGGGCAAGTTTGAATTATTTGACCTGGCTAATTTGAGTTGCTTTACGTACGCTTTCTTGATTTTTTAGAAGACAACCTGTAGATTCTCTCATTCTAGATTTCAATCACCATCTGGTTTCCTACCAGGGACATTTTCAAAAATTCTGAGACCCCTAGATAATACCATTTTTTCAATTTTCAGATTTTCCTTATTTTATGTTTAAAAATCTTTTTTTTTTCACACCTCAATTTTGTAGAATCCATTCTCTGTAATATAAAATACTTACATTAAACAATACAGTCTGTAGTATCTTACTGAAATTAAGAAAAATACATGTTTAAAATCAGTTTTTGCTGGAAATAATGGTTCTTGTCCTTTCTGCCATCAGCATTAGTCAGTTTACAGACATAGTACGAAGCTTCTTTTAAGCTTCTCTGGTACTCTATCATATTTTGAAATTATTTTGGCTGCTAAAAGCCTTTCTCTATTGTTCCATTCTAGCCATGTTTCACTCAATAATTTATCTATGATAATCTATGTTCAGAATTCACTCAGATACAAGTATGAATAAGATCCATCTCGATTAGTCATAAGTTGTGTGTGATGATTTACTTTTGTAAATAACTAGTCAGTAGAAAAGAACTGAAAGTATTTTTCCTCAATTGTTCATATGCAAACAGTGAACAAATAGAAATTACTTTGTACTTGTAGCTAAGACAGTCCATGGAAATGCTTTTGAAAAAGTTAGTTATATGTTCTTGAACATAGGTTTAGGAGGAAAATATTGTCCATTTTATTAATTGCTGCATATATATGTCTTGATGAAGATATAATTATTTGATTTATTATATCTTTATCATGTTAATCTTGCTACTGTGTATTAAAAATAGTTCAAAATCGTACCACAAAAATAAAAGAGAACAAATGTTATTTTGGAAATATAAGGAAAAATATTTAATTAAATATATAGCTATTGGTCAGCAAAAAGTGAATCAGATTTTTTAAAATCACTAGTTCTACCCTTCTTACTTTTCCTGTTGCTATTTAGAATTTACAGATTTAAAAAAATTAGAAAAAAATAGACTTCTTTTTATTTATCAATGAAATTTCGGAAGCAAGTGGTACAAGTAAGACAGTATTTTCTTAACAGCACATACTAACTGATGTTGCACCATTTCAAACTTCAAAAGTGAGCAATGGACAAATGACTATTTTACGTTTGAAATTCAAGGCAGTAGACTTCACTCCACGAGGACCGAATTTTTCTAAAACCCCAGTTACATTTTTATTTCTTTTTTTCTCCTTTCATTGCTTACATTTAGTTAGGCTGGATAGCTGGGAAGAATACCTTTGGGTAGAGCGACAGGTTGAGCGAGCCAGCTACCAAGCACCACAGAGCTCCTCACTCAGTTCCCTCTCCTGTGAGACAGCAGAGAGAGAATAGGAAGTACAAACATGAGAGAATTGGTTGCCTGATATAAAAACTGTATAGTGAGTGAAGAAAAGGTGAAGAGTGGGGAAGTGAGGCAAAGGCAATTTCTCACCATTTCTCACAAGCAGACTGATATCCAGCCAGTCTCTGAGCAACAGCTGTCTCCCAGATCAGCCTCTCCCCACTGGACTAAATGATCTGTCGCAGATGAGACGGACAGACGCGACAACAGTACTGAGCAAGCAATGCCAAATTTTATTTTTACAACATTAGTTTCATACTGTGCAAAGCGCTGCGGCTTTTTTTGTGGCTAATCGTGAGTTTTCAGTTTTGTCCACACTTGCAAGTTTCAGCATTCTATTCGTGGCTCATTCTCCAGCTGCAAGCTTCAACTTCCTCATTTTCCTGGCTTCGTTTGACATGTCTCAGGGGTACACGACCACCCACTGAGGGTCAGTGTTGGGTTACACTCTGTGTGTTATAGAAAAACAGGCCTGGAAGGCCCAGAGATGAGCCTCTTCCCTAGGCCTGGAGGTGACCAAGAAGCACAACCAAGTCACCAGGGATGGACATGAGAAAAGAGAATCGTGGGTTTGTGACCTTCTGCACCTATTGTGTGAGAGTATTGTAGGTTGTGACCTTATAATGTATTGTTTATCTTTCCTGTTTATATGATAGCACATCCTGTGTATGGGATGGTATAAAGGGAATTTTCACTGCGTAGTAATGGGCAGTAGCCATTAGGCAGTGGCCATAGGGCAGTGGCCATAAGGCAGTAGCCATAACAGAAGTCATAGGAGTAGTCTTAACAAGCAGTCATAGAGTGTTCTGTGGCAGTCGTAGTCTCTGTCTGTATAATAAAGGACCTTGCAACATCACGGTCTTGTAAGAGAAGTCCTTAACCCTGCGTTGAATACTGCAGCTCAGTAAATAAAGCACAAATGCAGCAATATTACATCTGAGAACTGTTTAATGATAAAGTAAGAGAAGTGCTCCTACCGAAGGGGGATAGAAAAGGGAGCAAACAGGGGAAAGAGAGGCGGAGAGAGAAACAGAAAACCGGGTCAGATCGTTCTTGCCGTACCCGGGGCGCCCTGTTAGCACCGACTTGGCAGACGGAGAGTGTGTGCTGCAAGCTGCGATGGGTCTGCGTGGCTCCTGTGGCGGGCTAGATGTGATTTCCAAGCAGCAGCAGCAGCAGGCTGCGAGTCTCCCCCGCTGCCGAAGAGCAGCCTGCCGTGCCTGCGGGCGCACTCGGGGAGCAGTTGCGGGTTGGGAGGGTCGGGGCAGGGCGGCTCCGGCTGCTCCGTCGGGGAAACAGTGGAGCACTGGGTTGCCGTGGCGTTCATGTGCTAAAGCTTCTCCCATAGCCCGATTTCCCGGGCATTTTTTCCCCGGCTTTTTTTACCGGGCATCTGGAAATCTGCCCCACCGGCAAGGGGGGATCGCTTGCAGCCTGATCGTGGAAGCTTTCTCTGCCCTGATCAGCTGTCAGGCGAAGCCCCCCCAGGAACAGGGCTCCCAGCACAGGTACAGCCCCTACAGCAATTTTCCACCCCATATATAACGTATGTCTAGGCATAAATAAAAATCAGATTGGTCCCTTTCACCTACTTTTGAAAAAAATACTGTGGCAAATAGTAAAGAATATTTTTTCTTTCTAGCCACTATAGCAAAGCTGATGAATTATTTCCTTTGCTATTGTAAATCAATATCAATCGTTGGACTTCTCATGGAGTTCTGCAGGATATACACTGGAAGAGCTGTCTTAAACTTGCAGGCATGTAGCTAATTAAGTAGCACAGCTGAAAAGCATTACATTATTCTAAGCTGTCTGCTCAAATTTGCACCAGTTTCAGCTAAAGTACATTTGAAACCACAGATTGGATGAAACACAGTCAAAATGTATATAATCAAGATAATATAATGCAAAAGACACAAAAGCACCCTCCTATTCCATCATCTCTTGACTTGTGCATTTCAAATAGATGGTAGTAGAGATAGGAGGTGACAGGAAGAGTGAGACACAGCATGGAGCAAAGCATAAGTATTTTTCTTACGTCAAGGACTTCATCAAAACTGCTGTTTGCCCAACAGAATTACCAGGATAAAGGCATGACTAGAATATCATTGTTAATGGGCAGCATTTTTTGATAAAGGATAGAAAGTGAAGAGAGTTTTATTCAAATCAAAGATGCATAAACATGTGTGGTTCAAAATTTGTTAGGGGACTATTTGAAAACTGACTGGCTGCTACACTGCTGTGATCCATGGTCTGGAAAGATCTGGTCATTGTGAGAAGTACTCAGAATCATTTAAAGCAGAGAATTTGGGGGATGAGAAAGATTTTAACTGAAGAAGATTTCGACAAGAAGGCAGTACAGGAGAACCCAGACATTTCTGGTATTTTAATGAGAAAATTTTAATATACAACTTGATTAAAGAACAGTAAAAGTGCTTCAAGAATTAAGTGTCTCCAGTAAGATTTAAGTGACTTTAGTAAGAAAAAGAATGTGGAATGTAATGAGTGAGAATGAGTATGAAATAACAAAACCCACAACCTTTAATAAGGGGAGAGAAGCTTAAAAAAATTTTAAAAATATGTGCTTCAAGGAAGGAGAGTGCATTAAATCAGAAAATTATTAGAAAATGACCATTAGAAAATAAATGTAGTAACATCTATGGTTCATTATAGTACACAAGAACAAGCTCAGTTCCCAAAGATGCAGCTTGACTGCTCCAATGAGGGCCCCCATTCACCTGCCCAGAAAAAGCCAGTCTTAAGTAATCCAGGTCTACTTCTCAAAAACAACTAGTCAAATCATCCAATGTATTAAATGAAAATATTAATGAGGAACATTAAAAGAAATGCACAAATGTGGAAGATCTGAGGACAGCTAGTACTTCTTTGGAGTTGAGGAGAAATGAGATTATTTCCAGTGATACCTTCAAGATCTACCTGCCACAGTTTTAAAATCAGGTTCTGGAAGAGTGTCATGGTTTGACATGACCCCAGCGCCAGGTGCCAACGAGAGTTGCTCACTCACCCTCCCCTGCTACAGCTGGGCAGCAGAGAAGGAAAAAAATATTAATAAAGGGTTCATGAATGAGATAAGGACCAGGAGAAAACACTTCAAGAGCAAAACAAGCTCAACTTAAAGCTGCAAAGTGAATTTATTACTAAAAGAATCAGAGGAGGGTAATAAGAAGTAAAATAAACCCTCAAAACATCTTTTTTCCACAGTCCCTACCTCCTGTCCACCAACAGTGCAGGGAGACAGGGCTTGGGGGTTTTGGTCAGTTCATCACCAAGATTTTCTTCCACTGCTCTGGGAGAGGAGTCCTTCCCCTATGAGACCACGGGGTTCCTCCCACAGAAGACAGCTCTCCATGAACTTCTCCAGTGTGGGTCCACTCTCAAGAGCTAGAGGCTCCTCACTAAGGCTTTCCCCTACTACACCTGGATTTACTCTTGCGAAAACCTCACTCTGAAGACTGCCTATAAAGAAGTTGCACTTCATGTTACAGACACAGAATTCCTTTGGGATTTGGCATTTCCTGCACCTCCAAACACATTAGAAGAATGAACTGCAGAGTCCTGAGGCTCAATTATTCCCATTCTCCTCACATCTCTTTCCTCAGCTTCACTTGGATTTGTGCCTCCTCTGAAGGTCTGGAAAGGAATTTGGGAATCTCCTTCAGTTTCTTTAGTTTTTAGCTTTATCTCTGAGGTGTCCCAAAAGACAAAAAAAGAAAAAAAATCCCAGAACAGCACAAAATCCCAGCCCCTCCTAAAATGCAGCTCCTCACACCAAACCTTGGGAGATTCCATGGTGATTCCAACACGGCTCCAATCCCACCTCCAGCTGAGCTTCCAGGGGGCTCTGCCTAATCCACATCCAAACCTGGACAATCCAAAGCTGGCAGGAAGAGGAGGCAAATGAAGGGGAGAGGGGAAAAATGGAGTTCTGGGTTTTTCCTGTGTGCAACAGGATTGAAGGGCAGGATGGAGAGGTTTCATGGAAAAGAAATCCCAAAGACTACTTAATTAATAGCAATTAGTGCTGCTGAGGTTGAACCCAGGAGGACAAATCCACTGGGATCAAACAGGAATGGCTGACAGGATGGGTTATGACAGAGACCTGCAAAGCTGGAGCCTCCTTTCCTCTCTCCAGGACTGTCCCAGAAATTCTCCATGGCCGGACAGACGCTGAGTCTCCCTGCTGGGGAGGATGGACTTGGATATCCCAGGTGACAGCTGTGGCTCAAACAATAAAGTTATGTAATGATCAAAGTGTTTTTCCTGAGGAAATAACATTCTCTGAAACTGGGATAACCTATCCCATGGCTTTCTCCAGGAAGAGTCACAGTTGGATATGGTCTCCCATACAGGATTCCATAGGGGCTTACCTTTTCCTTGGAGCTTGATTGAATTCCTCAGCAATGCCAGGGAATGTGGTCGTTAGAGGGGTTGGGCTGATTTGGCTCATTTGCCTCCTTACGCTTTGTTTCCTTCTCTCAGCCTTCCCACTGGATTCTGGTCTCCAAGGAATATGTAGATCCCATTTGATTCCTGTTCTTTTGGACAATTTTTGCACCATTCCTGTACAAAAGGAGGCCCCCTGGAAGGATGCTTTTCCCGACCATTCCCCAGCAGTTTTATCTGCCAGCCCATTCCCTATGTTAGTTGGGCCCTTCCCAGATTTCTGAGACTCACAAGGTGGGAGAGGGACTTGGCTTGGGAACCAAACACTCCCAAGGAATTGTCTGATAACATCTCCACGTTTGAGAGCTGATCCTTGTGCTGAAAGGATCCATCTTTCTTCCCTTCAGGCAATTCCAAGGCTCCGTTTGGGAACAGCCCCCAGTCTGGATCTTCTCCTGGAGTATCCCTCCAGTCTTCTCTGCTAGGATCCTGCTCAGGATCCATGCTCAGGAATCTATAGAGTACAAATTTAGCAATTAATTTTTCTCACCCCTGCCCACTTCTAATTCCAAAGGATTTGGTGTCTGCCTTATCTGGCTGGAGTCTGGTTCCAGCTCTGTTCTCACTGCTTCTGCTGCTTTCCATTTGCCAGGAATTCCACCAATGGAGTGACAGTGTTTTCCACCTCCTCCAGGATTCCCTCTGTTGTATTTGGGTGCTGAAAAAAATATCAAAACCTGGGCCTCCAGGGCTTTACCATCAGCAATTACATCTCTGGATTTTTTCATTTCCAAATACTATCTCTTCACAACAAAGCACTGGGGGTCCAATGAATATAGAAATAGATGTGCTGACCACTGTTTACTCCTCTGGAATGTCAGAGCTTGGAAAAAAGGGCTGTTTGGGCTTTTCCTGGTGGTATCCGTGGGGTGCATTTTACCTAGGAGCCCCTTCCCACATCTTTCCCTGGATCCACCAAAAATGCACCTGTTCATTCCCCAGCTGCCTCCTCCCTCTTTTCCTTTATCCAACAGAATTTTAACAGCTGAATATCCCCCTGCTGAATAGCACCTTTCATTCCAAACCTAATAACAAATGAATCATTTCCTTTGACCTTCATTATTAGGATTTCACCAAGAGCCAGGGATGAAGAATGATCCTCCCCTGGCCAATGATGGATTCCTGGAGCAGGGATTCTTTCCCTCTTTCCCCCGTGGTGCCCCCCCTGCCCCCTTTTTTGGCTTTGATCCACAGTTTCTGCTTCCCATCCTTGTATCCTTTCCCTCACTTCAGGAGCTCCCAGCAGTTCCACACCTTCTTTTCTCCCATCCTGATCATTTCTCCAAGAACAGAGCTGTACATTTCAATTCCCTTCTCTTTTCTCCAACAATTCCCACTTATCTACACCTAAAGCTGACACAAGGAATGCTCTGTGCCCACAAATCCAAATCCAGACCTGGCCATCCCTAAATCAGCAACTCCAAACACAATCCTGGAAAATCTGCATTAATTCAAACATAACATTTAGGACACAGCTCAGTCTGCAGCACAAAGTCAGTGCAGACAGATGATCCACAGGAGCCGTGGGACTTTCTGCTCCTCCTGCAACAGCATTTATGGCTGAGCAGATCAGAACAAGGCCTGAGCACACAGGACTGGAGAAAAAACACCAAGCAGGAGCCTGGGGCATCCCAGTTCAGGCTATTGGCTCTTTTTCCCTTTTTTCACTGCAATTAACCTGGCATGGGGACTTTTTAATCCATCTGGACAATGAGGCACATTTCCTGAGACAGATCCTCCACAAAAATGGGTAGTACAGAAAAGCCTGCTGCCACATGCAAAAATCCTTCAGCAAAGCAGCTGGAAAAGCAAAGGTGGTGTGGGACTACCTGGAGCATCAGCGAACCCAAGGGAAGGTGGGAAACCAGCACAGGGCAAACAGCTGCCACTGCTTCTCTCTCCAGTCACTACAGCAAGCACAGATTCCCTGGAATTCTACGCTCAGCGTCTCTTCCAAGCCCAACAGGTGAACAAACAGCTCCTCCAACATCTCCTTCCTTTGTCCTTTGGGCAGCACAGACCACCAGGAGGAACTGGAACCCAGGGGCAGATCTAAACACGGGAGTTCTGGTTGCACTCTCTCCACCTTTTCTCCAGCTTAGCCCTGGGCTAGGAAACAAAAGACAACAAACATTTGAAAAACATCCTTGAGGTGTCTAGAGGATGCCCAGGCCCCAGAGGAAGCCCTTCCCACCACCCTCTTGGCCTTTTCCCACTCTGAGGAACTGTGGAAATGCACATCCAGACCCGAGCCGGACAGCCCGGGATGCTTTCTGCACACCAAACGCCACAGCCCCGAGCACCAAGAGCCTCCAAATGCTCTGGATTGCAATTTCCAGCCTCAGTGAACCTTGGGGAGTCAGACCCAGCAGAGAGGAAAAGAGGAACCCTGTGTCCCTCTGAGCAAGTCCCAGCACGGGCAGGCGCAGGGGCACTCCGGCGCAGGCCTGCTGGGTCCCGCGGAGGGACCTCACTCCTCAGAAAAGCCTGAACCCGACCCCGACCCCGCCCCCGCGGTTTCAGTGCGGTTTCGCCCCTGCCCACGCTGTGTCCGCCAGAGCGCCCTGCAGGGCCTCTCNGGACTTGGCTTGGGAACCAAACACTCCCAAGGAATTGTCTGATAACATCTCCACGTTTGACAGCTGATCCTTGTGCTGAAAGGATCCATCTTTCTTCCCTTCAGGCAATTCCAAGGCTCCGTTTGGGAACAGCCCCCAGTCTGGATCTTCTCCTGGAGTATCCCTCCAGTCTTCTCTGCTAGGATCCTGCTCAGGATCCATGCTCAGGAATCTATAGAGTACAAATTTAGCAATTAATTTTTCTCACCCCTGCCCACTTCTAATTCCAAAGGATTTGGTGTCTGCCTTATCTGGCTGGAGTCTGGTTCCAGCTCTGTTCTCACTGCTTCTGCTGCTTTCCATTTGCCAGGAATTCCACCAATGGAGTGACAGTGTTTTCCACCTCCTCCAGGATTCCCTCTGTTGTATTTGGGTGCTGAAAAAAATATCAAAACCTGGGCCTCCAGGGCTTTACCATCAGCAATTACATCTCTGGATTTTTTCATTTCCAAATACTATCTCTTCACAACAAAGCACTGGGGGTCCAATGAATATAGAAATAGATGTGCTGACCACTGTTTACTCCTCTGGAATGTCAGAGCTTGGAAAAAAGGGCTGTTTGGGCTTTTCCTGGTGGTATCCGTGGGGTGCATTTTACCTAGGAGCCCCTTCCCACATCTTTCCCTGGATCCACCAAAAATGCACCTGTTCATTCCCCAGCTGCCTCCTCCCTCTTTTCCTTTATCCAACAGAATTTTAACAGCTGAATATCCCCCTGCTGAATAGCACCTTTCATTCCAAACCTAATAACAAATGAATCATTTCCTTTGACCTTCATTATTAGGATTTCACCAAGAGCCAGGGATGAAGAATGATCCTCCCCTGGCCAATGATGGATTCCTGGAGCAGGGATTCTTTCCCTCTTTCCCCCGTGGTGCCCCCCCTGCCCCCTTTTTTGGCTTTGATCCACAGTTTCTGCTTCCCATCCTTGTATCCTTTCCCTCACTTCAGGAGCTCCCAGCAGTTCCACACCTTCTTTTCTCCCATCCTGATCATTTCTCCAAGAACAGAGCTGTACATTTCAATTCCCTTCTCTTTTCTCCAACAATTCCCACTTATCTACACCTAAAGCTGACACAAGGAATGCTCTGTGCCCACAAATCCAAATCCAGACCTGGCCATCCCTAAATCAGCAACTCCAAACACAATCCTGGAAAATCTGCATTAATTCAAACATAACATTTAGGACACAGCTCAGTCTGCAGCACAAAGTCAGTGCAGACAGATGATCCACAGGAGCCGTGGGACTTTCTGCTCCTCCTGCAACAGCATTTATGGCTGAGCAGATCAGAACAAGGCCTGAGCACACAGGACTGGAGAAAAAACACCAAGCAGGAGCCTGGGGCATCCCAGTTCAGGCTATTGGCTCTTTTTCCCTTTTTTCACTGCAATTAACCTGGCATGGGGACTTTTTAATCCATCTGGACAATGAGGCACATTTCCTGAGACAGATCCTCCACAAAAATGGGTAGTACAGAAAAGCCTGCTGCCACATGCAAAAATCCTTCAGCAAAGCAGCTGGAAAAGCAAAGGTGGTGTGGGACTACCTGGAGCATCAGCGAACCCAAGGGAAGGTGGGAAACCAGCACAGGGCAAACAGCTGCCACTGCTTCTCTCTCCAGTCACTACAGCAAGCACAGATTCCCTGGAATTCTACGCTCAGCGTCTCTTCCAAGCCCAACAGGTGAACAAACAGCTCCTCCAACATCTCCTTCCTTTGTCCTTTGGGCAGCACAGACCACCAGGAGGAACTGGAACCCAGGGGCAGATCTAAACACGGGAGTTCTGGTTGCACTCTCTCCACCTTTTCTCCAGCTTAGCCCTGGGCTAGGAAACAAAAGACAACAAACATTTGAAAAACATCCTTGAGGTGTCTAGAGGATGCCCAGGCCCCAGAGGAAGCCCTTCCCAACACCCTCTTGGCCTTTTCCCACTCTGAGGAACTGTGGAAATGCACATCCAGACCCGAGCCGGACAGCCCGGGATGCTTTCTGCACACCAAACGCCACAGCCCCGAGCACCAAGAGCCTCCAAATGCTCTGGATTGCAATTTCCAGCCTCAGTGAACCTTGGGGAGTCAGACCCAGCAGAGAGGAAAAGAGGAACCCTGTGTCCCTCTGAGCAAGTCCCAGCACGGGCAGGCGCAGGGGCACTCCGGCGCAGGCCTGCTGGGTCCCGCGGAGGGACCTCACTCCTCAGAAAAGCCTGAACCCGACCCCGACCCCGCGGTTTCAGTGCGGTTTCGCCCCTGCCCATGCCGTGTCCGCCAGAGAGCCCTGCAGGGCCTCTCCTTCGGCCGCCCTCTCCGTGCTGTGCCTGCGGCAGCTGCGCCAGGAACGGGGAAAATCCCCTTGGCTCGGGCAGCTGTAGTCTGCCTCCGAAACTCCGAACTCTTCACTAAGGCCACGCTGAGAAACACGAGCAGCTGAGGGTACTGGACTCGTTCAGCTGGAGAAGAGATTGAGCTGAGAACTCTTTAGGGGTCTGCAGCTTCCTCCCGAAGCGCACGTCTGATCTCTGCTCTCTGTGACCAGTGATAGGAAGCGAGGGAACGGCTGGAGCTGTGGCAGGGGAAGGTTGGTCTGGGTATCAGAAGAAGGTTCTTCCCCCAGAGGGTGGTGGGGCACGGGCTCCCTAGGAAATGGGCACGGCCCCAAGGCCGCCAGAGCTGCAGGAGCGTTTGGACAATGCTCTCAGGGATGCACAGGGTGGCACTGTTGGGGTGTCTTCCAATTCAAGATATTTCACGGTTCTCTTCCATGACTGCTGTCCGGAAGACGCCGGCTTTAGCCGCCTCCCACCGACCCGAGGCGCTGTGAGTATGGCAGCCCTTTGCCCAGCGCGGTGACTCAGAAGTGGCTCAGTCCGCACGGCTGTTCCTGATCCTGTCCCTTGGGTTTTGCTCCTCGTAATAAGCCCGCAGTGGGACTTGAGGCTGACCGTCTTCAACCCACAGCTCGCTTTGTTTAAACCGCAGCCCCGGCCCCAGTGCCCGCCCCTCATTCCCCTCCCTTTCCGGGGCGGGCGGCGCACTGCGGAAGGACGCGGGCCTGGGAGGAAGCGGATCCCGCCGGCTCCGCGGCACCGGGCGGGGGCGGGCGGACGGTGAGCGCGGCGGTACCGGGGGCCCGGGACAGGGGCCCGGGGGGCCCGTACGGGCTGAGGCGCCAGGCGAGATGGAGCGGGCGCTGCCAGGCGTGTCCCGCTGCGCTCTGAGGGAATGTGGCGGCCCGGCGGCGGGAGCCCCGCGGCTTGGCCGTGTCTTGAGCTCGCCCGGGGGCAGAGGGGCCGGGGAGAGGCCGGAACGGGCAGTGCGTGTCCGCTCCAGAGGTCAGGGAGCTGCCGGGAAGGGAGAGCGGAAAGCCGCGCTCCAGACGCTCCGCAGCAGTCCTCCTTCTCTGCGTTTGCCTGGGCCTTAGCATGGAAAATTTGGCTGCTCTCCCATTTGTTTGTGGTTTGTTGCAGTGTGAGAGTTGTGTGCGGTTTTATAAGATCGCACTCGCGTGTGTCTGCTGGGCAGCGTCACCAGTACGACACTGCGATGTTTCAGCCGCCGCAGGGCAGGGTTTAGATCCAAACCAAATCCTGCTTTCCTTAATAAAAGGGGGAGAAAGAAAGCCGAAAGTAGGTTGACATTTTTGTGCGATCCTTTAAAATGTCTTGACGGCTTCAGTGTTTAAAATATACTGTCCTTTTGTACAAGGTCAGAATTAGTAAAATAAATATAAAAATTGAAGGCTGCCCCTCTGCTTTTGGCACTAGTTTACTTTTAAAGTGGTTGCTACTCTTCCATATTGCTGGTAGCTGGAAAACCTTTTCTTTTTTATTTCTCGAAGAAGAAATCGCGTTTATTAAGTATTGGGAAAGAAAATGCTTTAAACTACAAGGGTGTACGATTAGATTTAAATATGTTCCCTGAGAAGCTGGGGAGGCCTTGGCACAGGTTGCCCAGAGAAGCTGTGGCTGCCCCATCCCTGAAATGGCCGGGTTGGATGGGGCTTGGAGTAATCTGGGATATTGGAATGTGTCCCTGCCCGTGGCACGGGGTCGAACTGGATGACTTTTAAGGTCCCTTCCAGCACAAACCAGTCTGGGATTCTGTAAAATTCTAGTTATCTCCAAGAAGCTTTTAAATAAATCCATATTTTGCAAGGTGTTTCTCTGGGTAGTTCTGGTTTTGAAACACTCTTATGTCATCTGTAGGTAATCCTTGTATTTGTTTTGGACATAGATAAACTAAGTCTCATGGGGTAGAATGAAGGAGGAGGGGATTTTGTTGTTTGTTTTTGTTGAACATGTAAAATCCCTAGGAAAGACCGTGGGTCAAAGCAGCTTTGCGGGAGGTGTCTGGAAACACAGGGAGGTTTCACTAACATCATCATGTGTTGGACAGGGCTGCCTGTGATCGAGGCAAAATGGCTTTCAGTAAAGGATACCGTGTCTATCACAAGCTGGATCCACTTCCCTTCAGTGTGATCGTGGAAACCAGGAACAGAGAAGAATGTCTCATGTTTGAGTCCGGAGCTGTGGCTGTGCTGTGTAAGTCGATCTGTTGTGATAACCACAGTGTTAGAAAGGTGGCAGACTGGACATTGGGTGAGCCGTTTATTTGTGGAATGTACAGAAGCAACTGTTCCATTTTTCTGTTTGCTAATGGAGAGGCTTTTGATTTAAATGAGAAAAGAGACATTTTCTTATCTTCATCTGTTGAGAGAGAGTTTTACACATTTAATTACGTTTCATTGTGCATGTATGTTTTCATGTCCACTAATTTTCTTATAATTTCATTTCTTGGAGTCTGAACAACCCTATTTTAAACACATGATAACTCATTGACGAGCTAAGTCGCTGTGTTGCATTTCATAACAACAGATTCTATATTCTTAAATGTTTTGTCATAATTCGCTTTTATCTCATTTTGTGTGATTTTTGATAGCTTTTTGATTTTTAGCTTTATTTTGTCCCTGTATTTTTAACCTCCCTCAAGACTGTGCTGATTTGTCTTGTAATAAAATGGGTAGTATTTGGAGCAAGGTATCTTGCATTGCGAAGTTATTTTTCCATATTTTAAGTGAAAAATGTATGAGAGATTTCCCTAAATTTTTGCCCCCTGCCCCCCTTTTTTTTTGTTGGAGGACACCAAAATGAGAAGTGCAGAAGAGAACCAGAAGGCCTACACATAGACTTTCAAAATATGTCAAATTATAAAATGTTTGTGTTCTTTAGGAGGTCAAAGCACCTGGTTGCACAGCATTTCTGAGCTTGATATTGGCTCTTTTATAGAAAGCTTTCATTCCATGGCAGTAGTTTTCTGCTTAGCCAGCACCTGCTCCAGGCCTGGCAATGACTGACATGGTTGCTGCAGCTGTATGATGGTTTGAGTGAACAGTGAGTGCTCTCCTCCTATTTTTGAAATTCTTTCTTTTTCTGGTATAGTTTCTTCTTACTATGTATTTAAGTAATCTCCTTGACTTTGGTAGCAGTATCCATAAGGCCCTGTAGTGTGGATTGGGAATAAGTGTCTGGTTGTAAAGGTAGCGAGCAGGTTTAGTGCAAGCCATAAAATGTGTTGAAGATTTGTGGAAAATGTTGTTCTAGTCTGTCTTTAGTAATTACGGAACATGCTTGAGCTACTTAAAGGCCAACAGATGAAAAATTATTTATTCCTGTTGATTATGCTCAGAAAGGGCAGTAAGTCACTTCTCATGCTGGGATACAGTGCAGGCACCTGAATAAATGTCCTTCCCTAAAAATTAAAACCCATGTCAAAGTTCTTGCCCTCTTCTCTGCCTTGTTGTTACCAAGCAGAGGAAGCCAGACCCGAAGGAAGTTTGAAAGCCTCCCTCCTCTTGGGTTTTGTACTTAGTGATAGCTTGTTATTAATCTGCAAAGTAGTGTCCCTGGAATTCTAATTGGAAGGCTACATCATAGCAAATGTTCATACTCAGCTGGAAGTAGTTACTGAGCATTGTTTTCAGTAAGCTTAATCAGGAAACTGCTTACTCTTTTTCTGTCTGGTACACAGGCATAGTTTTTCACTGAATATTTAGCAGTGGCATTTTTCTGTAATTCCCTCTATTTTATTTCCATATAATTCCCTAATTTTTTTAGGTACTGATACTTTTCTTAATGGTTGGAAGATCACAATCTTAAACTGACAACAGGAAAAGCCCAGAAGTTCCCTAGGTCAGATGTTTTTCTTCTCTTTTTCTGCTTGCCATTCCCATCTGATATCTGCTCTTTTTAATGCATATTTAAAGGAGTACAAGTATTAGTGCTCAGGGAAGATTTGTGAAGTGCTACTTCTCCATCTTGCTAGTCATGTCACAGAATCCAGCCAGAAGATTCCAGTCTGTAGCTGTACAAACTTACAGTATTTGTACAAATCATAGACAGAGTTAATGAAATACTACTATCCCTTGGGGAAGATTTTCCGTGTTTGTAAAATCTGTGTGAATAGGTAGAAAAATGGGCAGATCAAGTATGTTTCAATTTAAATCCAGAACAGCATCACTTCAAACTGTCAAAAACTTCTGGTTTTTGATGATGGTGGTACCACTTTTTAGACTAGAAGAACTGGCAATACTGACCTCAAAACTGTTGGACATTTTTCCAAATATTTTAATAAATACTTGAGATTCAATAATATGTTTAGCCTTATTACCTGATCATAGTTGTTACCTGTATGTAGAATGGGTAATATATGCACAGCCTAGTGAGATACATTTTAGCATTAAGACTGGTTCATGTTGTTCGGTTCTGAGAGCTTTAGTGAACCGCACCTCCTGGATTATCCTTGTACAGAAATTTGGGTTTGAAATGGGCTAAGAGAGAGGAGTGAATGCTTACTGATCCTTTAAATATCATCTTAAAGGAAGCACATCTGTCATTTTGCTGAGGGAGGGATAACAGCATTAACCTTCCTCCACTGTGCCCTCGGTGAGGCACTGCAAGATGATTCAGAGGCTTTAGTTCAGCCTCGGTAGGAAATGCTGCACAGCTCAGGTGGTGGGTGATTTTCAGAGTGTGTGCCATGTGCTGTTCCAGTCGGAGGGAAGCAAGGAAGGGAGTCAAAGGGTTAGTTCAGAGGTGGTGGTTGTGTAACCGTTCAGTCTGAGCATGGGAGCAACCTGGACCATGCTTCTCCTGGAAGTGTTTTCTGTGGATTAACTAATGTTGTTATCACCAAAACACCTGAGCAATACTTTGCTTTCCTTTGTACATTTAACACCTCTTTGGTCGACAGAGTCCTGGTATTGCATTAGCCCGAGACACTGGAATCTGGGGGGGTCCTTCTCATGGGTTTAAATGTCAGCAGCTTCACTGATGGTTTGTTTAGGATTCAGTGGCAGGGTGTCATAGGTCTAGTTTTCTTATTTTCCATATTAAATGGGCAGTATATTTATTCTTTGAAATAAGGCTCTCTGAGATGTCTTACCTGGAGAGGTTTCCCTGACAGGGCAGGAGTGTGTTCTCTCTCCCTCTTTCTGCTGGTGAGTCATCCCAAACGAGTGGGAAGCTGTCTTTACTCCTGTCGCCTGCCGTGGAGGACATTCTGTCTGGGAAAACACTGAGCCGTGAGCAGGAGTGTCACGCACATCCTTGGACTTCAGTGTCATAGGAGAGCTCAGGAGAGAGTGGGTGTGAGCAGGAGGAGGCACAGTGACCACCTGGGCTCTCTGGAGCTGAATTAAGAGCTATAGTAACCCGTGTGCAGCAGGCACCCTGGTAGCTGTTCACCGCCATGGTTAAGCAGTGCTACTCGGACCACTTCTTTGTAAGAAAAATCTTCCACGATGTTAAACCAAGATGGTCTCAACAGGCCTTGAAAAGCAATCTGGCAGGTTCTCCTCATCCCCAGCATCCTGAGCTGAGCCAGTACTAGGGGTGTGTCAGTAAAAGAGGTATCAAAAGTAATAAAATAGCTCCTTGGTTGGTTAATTTGATACTGAAAGGAGTGACTCTATTCTGATTTTAATATCACCTCTGTGGTAATATTCAGGTTTTAACTTCTATTTAAATATAAAAAATTTAACTGTCCTAATTTGACAAAACCCTTGAAAACCTTAGTCTTAAAAGGTCAAACTCAAATTGTGTTCATAAATTTTTCCGATTTTTTTTCAGATTTTTCAGATTCTAAACCATTTAAAGTGACAGTCACGTGGACTTTTTTTTGTCTAATGTAAGTTAGAAGTTTTGGGTCTGAAGGAAATGCATATAATTTCAGGACTGTGGTTTTGTTCCTAGCTCAGAGTCCCATATTCTACCTGGAAACTGTAGACACTAGCTTGAAATGTGTTGTCTCATGGCACCCTGGGAGCTCACCAAGAAGAGAACTCAACTGTAGAAAGCCTACATGTTGACTTTCAATGTGATCTGAGCCTTTTAATTGTTAAAACTGGGAAACTGATTTCTGTATCTGGAATGAAGTGGAATACATATTGAACCAGATTATCCTGAAAACAGGGTTGTTGATGGGGTTCCATTTGTGTAACACTGAGAGGGCTGACATATTTCCTTCAAAATAATTGAATTGGTCACCTTTCTTATATGAGTCTGTGATTGATAAGGTGGGCTTATTACAGATGAGGTTTAAAATGCTGTTGCCTGTTAATCCTTAATAAATAGTGACTTGAAATTTTGTTGTTTTTCTCTTGACACTGCAAATGGGGCTTTCTGGCTTTCTCCAGAGGTACATTACGAATTGATTTGAAAATCATTTCGTAAGTGTTGTGGTTTTGTGGAGTTTTTTGTTAGTTTGGTTTGAGTTTCTTTATATTGCATAATAATGATCATGAGAGGATAACATCTTTCCATTTTTGGAGGACTGGTGCCTTGGGCTTCTGGAGAGCAGACTTTGTCCTGTTAAGGGACTGGAAAGAGTCCCTTGGGAAGAGAATGAAAAGGAGTATGGTGAGGCTATGTCTTCCTGATTTCATTTTGGTTTTCAGAAGCTTCAAGTGCTTTTTCTTGATGTTGTAACACTCCTGACCACAGGAAGTTCCTTATTGTGCTCTGCCCTGAAAGCAGAAGCCTGGGATCAGTGAGCATGGACCAGGGCAGGATGGAGGAAGGGATGCCATATTGGACATTTTCCTGTGTGAATTTTGGCCTTAAAAAACAAACTGAGGTGGGAAAAGTGCAGGCAGTGTGAGATAGAAACACTTACACGATCGCTGTGGAAAAACGTTGACTTCATACTGAATTAGGTCCAATATAAATGAAAAATATGTCATGAAATGCTTTTGGTTGGTTCTTGGGCCCTTTAAGAAAATAATAGTTGACTAGCCACAGTAAGTTTCTCTATTTTTATTTGGTCGGTTGGTTTTGCAATCCTTTGCTGCTTTGTTGGCCTTTGTTGACCTTTTTTGTTGGTCTGAATTTGCAAAGCCTATGTTACTTAATTTACTTTGGGCATTTACTTATTAAGGCTTAACAAGGATATTCTGCAATGGAGAAAGAGAATAAATTCATAGAAGACAGAAAAGGCATTGTTCTGACATATCATTAAATCCCAGCAGGCACCTTTAATATAAATCCTGCAAGAAGTTTGAAACAAAACCTGATCTTTCCATAATAATTTCAAATGTGGAGGAAGAACCTGGCAGCTTTCTGGTTATGGAAAGCTGAGTTTAGAAGAGTACACTGGTATCATTAAACCCTTTCTGAAAAACAGATTGAAAGAACCAAGGTCTGAAGTTTAGAAGTTCTTTCCAGGCCAGTGGTTTTCTGGTTAGGAAAAACACAGTTTGGTGATGCTGACAAAATATTTTTAGGTTGGCTGCAGGTTCTTAACACTCACCCTGGGTGAGGACTTTAGAAATAAATCCTCATGCTACTATAAAACTCTTTTTCTTACGTCTATATTAGAGTAATATTAGTGCAATAGGTATCAGTGCAATAAGGTAAAGAAACTTTTTAAAAATCCACCTAATAAAACATTGAATGGGGTTGGATTTCAAGGTGTGGTTAAATAGTTGTTCCATCTATATTAAATTGTTTGATCCACTTTAATAAAAGAGCTGGCGGATATTTGAACAGAAGGGGTAGGCTTGTGCACAGGCAGGGCTATACTAATCTTAGAGAATACTTGTTAGGAAGACCAATTCTAAGTAAAATAGAGCTTTTTTTATTCTAAATAAAGTACAGACTTTATTCTAAATGACACAGCTAATGTGAGAGAGAGCACAGCAGAATGCCAGGGCAAATAGGCATTTCAATTTACTCTTCTTCATGTCATGTTCTGAGGTTTTTAGTGTTAAAGCGAAATGGTGCTGATTGCTGGTAACCACGGAATCCTGATCCCTGTAGATCCAGTGGCAAAGCTGGAATTGTTGGTGTTGCTCCTGTGCGGTCTTGGTCATGAGCAAAAGCTCAGGAGGGATGGCATCCTGCTGCTCTGCAGCATCTCTCACCTGGCTCTGCAGCCAGGCTGGCGGGCCTGGCTGTTGTAGTGCTGGTGAAAGGTCTAAAATCTACACTTAACTCCCAGGACAGCAATGGCAGATATACTTCAATTTCTGCTAAAATATGACTGGGCTGTTTTGGGGTTTTTTTTCAAAACTATTTGTGAAAATTGTGTCTTCCGAACTCATCTAGGACATGGCTTTTAAATACCAGGTTTTGTGGACCTGCAAGAGTTTTGATTTCCTTGGAATATATCTAAGATAGTTAAAATGTGCTTGTGATAATCTTGTTCAGAGATAATACTGGTTTTATTCTTGGAGAAAAAGGGGAATTTTTTTTCATGAAAAAAGCAGCATTAAGCACTGATTTTAATTACAGGAGAGCATTCTCAGGCATCTTTGTCTGTGTTGTAGGTGCTTTTTATAATAAGAGAGGATGTCAAAACTGCCAGTGTTCTCCTTTAATATCACTTGGAGTTTTTGCAAGTCCTTTTTTTATTCCTTAAAAACATAGCATGATCATACTTTTTCACAGAATCAAACCCCTATTTTTCATTATAAAGTGCCATATGCTCATACATTTTGATTTCTTTCCAGAAGCATCATGTAAGTGCTGCTTTTGTAATCCTTCGGGTTTTCGGTTTGGAGTGGCTCATTCTTGCTGCCATAGTATTGAGGCTTTTGCATCAGCAAATCTTGCATTTTCTCTCCACAGCTTCTGCAGAAAAAGACACAATCAAGAATACGTACTCCAAAGTCATGGATGCATATGGGCTCTTGGGTGTGTTAAGATTAAACCTCGGTAAGTCAAATGTGTAAAACTCATTTGTTTCCTTTGGGGCAGAATACTGTGCTGCTCCTGTTAGACTGGATCTTTGCAACAGGAATAGGTCTTATTTTTTTCTATTTTTTTGTTTGGTTTGGTTTTTTCTTTGCAGAGTAACTTACAAGTTTGGAGCACTCCCAGAAATGAGGGAATGGACAAAAATAACTTCTGTTTTTGGAATCCCTGTTCTTTGCAGTGTAGTTTCTCCTTTTCTTCTGTAGAACTTGGGAACGGATTCTTGGTGTTGGTTCTTTTGTGTACTTTTTTCAGGTCAACCTGAAGTGGGCTTGTGTGCCTTTATCACATAAATGAATCAACATCCTGCTCTGCTAAGATCCATTCTCTTACCTGTGCTCTTTGTTGTTTTGCAGGAGACACGCTGTTACATTATCTGGTTCTAGTAACGGGATGCATGTCTGTGGGAAAGATTCAGGACTCTGAAGTTTTCCGCGTTACTTCCACTGAGTTTGTGTCATTGCGAGTTGACCCAACAGACGAGGATCGGATTTCAGAAGTGCGCAAAGTGTTGAACTCCGGAAACTTTTATTTTGCGTGGTCTGCGACTGGTGTCAGCTTAGACCTGAGTCTCAGCGCTCACCGCAGCATGCAGGAGCACACCACTGACAATAGGTTCTTTTGGTGAGTTCAGAATTGGTTCAGCAGGTGTCACATAGAGTAATGAATTCTTCTACAAACTAATGCCTGGCAGGTTTTTATCCTTGTCTTTCCCAGCTCTTACATGGACACCTTTCTTCCACAAATCTTGAGGAGATGGAATAGCATTACTTGAACTCTAAGGGTAGAAGTATGTTACCAATGACAGGATGTTTTTGTGACCACTTGAAGTTTCTTAAATGGAAGACACAGATTATTCACTGCGTATATTGTATTTTCATCTGAACATCTCCTGTGATGTTGTGTTTCAGTTTTGGTGCCTCTTAATTCTTCATCAGTTGTGTCAGTTTTTTTAATGGGTGTGGTTATGAAGCTTCAAAGAAAAAAAAAAATTACTGTTTAGAACATTCTGGATTCTAAAATGGTGTGGTGCTTATAGATAGATTCCAAGGGGGTTTCCAGCACATGGGAGCACTTCAAAAGTTTTGTTGCTCAGAAAATTGTGATATTGCTGGTTTTGTTGAGACAGCAGGTAGGCTCTTCTACAAAGTGCACTTCGCTTGGCTGCTGCACTCAGTATCCTTTTACTGGATATTTTTGAATAAAGTACAGGTTTTCATGCAAAGAATTTTTGGTGAAAGGAATACTGCTGTTTCTGCCAATCAGCAGCTTAAATAATGCCAGTAATGCACACTGACATGTCAGAAATTCTGTTCCCTTCAGCCTTTGTTAAAAACGCTGTGTGTGCCCAGGGACCTTGGAAGGCTGCCGAAGACTTGGCTTTGTGCTGTTAGAACAGGTGAAAAGCTACATCCATCCCCCTCTTCTGGCCGAAATACACCAAATCAGCTCTGGCATATGAGCCAATGCTTCTCTAGTCTTAGCTGCTATTTCGGTCAGGTAGAGGAATCTGATCAGAGTGAAGTATAAGACAAAATTAAGGTAGGAAATAAAATCAGGTCTTCAGAAACACTATGTCCTTGATACAGGTTTACAGGAGTTGTAGAAACCTTGCTGCTCGTCTATGCATCTGAAAAAAGACGTAGCTCTCCATTGATCAGTCTTTACTTCAGGGCTTGAAAAATGATGCCTGTTGACCCTGTCCAGATAAACTGGTCTGATTCTGACCCCTGTTGTAAAACTTCTGAAGTCATCTGATTCTGTCTTTTTCAATAAGAACCAATCCTCACAGGAGGGAGGTGGAATGTCCAGAAACCAAGATCTAGAAATGTAACTGCTAAAAGTCAAGAACAGAAAGTATTCTGCATATGCACCTCAGTGAGCTTCCTGGGGATTTTTCTGTGCCAAACATCCAGGCTCAGAGTGCCCAGGGAAAGAATATTGTTTGCTTTCAGTGTCCTATTATAACGCATCTGTATACTTAGGTTTAGGATGAAAAGGCTAAAATTAGAGCTTCCATGGTTATTGCAAACATGCTGTTTGCAATTCCAGTAGAATATTCTGGACAGAGGCACAACCAGCCATCTTCCTGGAGTTTGCTTTGCTTTGCTATGCAGTAATCTTTGCTCCCTTTTTATATAAGTGAATGTTTCCAAAGAAGATCAAAAGCCAAGCCCCACTAGAGTGAGGCAAACAAAAAGTTTCACAAAACCCAAACTTTAGTCTTACTTAATATAGCATTGATTAGTACTGCTAAATGCACAGGTACATTCAAGCTGTGGATCCTCCTTTCATGTGTGCAGTAATTGCTATTAGAGAATGATATATCCAGTATATAAACTACCAAGACTTCAACCTTAAATTGGTGTTTAAAGAAATTTGAGAATTAGTTGGCTGGGAATGTATTCTTGGAAGCCTGTGTGGGGAGTGGCTTAGGGTTAGGTGGCATATAATGATGGCATATAAATATTCAATGTATATTGATAAGAATTTCTTTTCTAGTTTTGTTTTGTGGTGGTGTGAGATTGAATGGTGCTTTACCCACTACAAAAAAAGTAACCGTGTCATTGGAATTCTGTCTTGCTTTTCCCAGTGTCTGTAATCTTTGGCTTCTCAAAACAAGGCTGAGCAGAGAAATATAAACAAGCTTGGAGTGTTGTTTTTTGCTGGGTGACAGGCAAGGGCTATAAGGGTTATTATTTTAAGGTAATTGAAATTCATAGTTTCACTCTGTCTTCTTACTGTGCTATTTGCTATTTCAGGGACATTTAAATGAGAGTTATATCCCAAAACTATAACATGCCTGTTTTCCTGGTGTTATTTGTGTTAGTAGATGGCTTAACAGTTTGAGCTGGATGGTAATTCCTTCTGGTTATTTGATGGTTATTTTCTCCCTGATAGGAACCAGTCACTGCATTTACATCTGAAGCACTACGGTGTGAACTGTGATGACTGGTTGTTACGTCTCATGTGTGGAGGAGTGGAAATCAGGACAATTTATGCAGCTCACAAGCAGGCAAAGGCTTGTCTCATTTCACGTCTAAGCTGTGAACGGGCTGGCACCCGATTCAACGTCCGAGGAACAAATGATGATGGTCACGTTGCCAATTTTGTTGAAACAGAGCAGGTATGTTACGCTCCAGTGCCCATAGCTTGGCTTATAAGCCGGTGTAAGCCCACGTGTGGTTAGATTTTTGCTCTAAATCAACAAATCACAGGTCAAGTCTGCCACCAGCAGATACTGGAATAGTTTCTTTGATGCTAAATTAGGAAGCTAAGTAGGTTATGTAATTTGATGATCTTGGTTTTTAGTGTGGCTTATGGTCAGGGCATGCCTGGATCTGAGTTGCAGTAGCTTAAGAAGGTGCTGTGGGTGGCTGTACTTCCCCTGAGCCCCTTGAGCCACATGGCAGCGTGTGCCACTTCTGGCCCAAGCTCATCTAAAGTGAAAGAAACAAGCAAAAGGGATTTTTGGCAAATACCAAAAGACCGGTACCTTGTGGCTCAGGAAAGATAAAAACGTTCCACTTAGCACAGCTCCTCTGGAAGGCAGCTTGTAAAGCCACTGTCATTCTGCTGCCTTGCATTTCATAGCTCTGCCCTCATTATACAGAAATGTGAGAACCTGGTAAATCTTTCTTTGCTGGCCTTCCTTGCCTCACTTTCTGTGATTGCCTATTCCCAAGGGGTCATTCCTGCAGCTGTGTTCGTGCTCCTAGGTTTCTGTGGCTGACTCACTGACTCCTTCAAGAACCCAGGTGACTGAAGGAGGACTTCATGCAGGAAGGGCCCTGCTTGTACACCTCCAGTTTCAGGAGTTTAGTCAGAACGCTCTTGTTATACTTTCTCTGCCCAAGTTTCCTAGCGTGGCAATGTCACTGAATGGTTCTGGTGTGTTTTTCCACTTTAGGTGTCCTTTCCTGCATGCTTCATGGACCATGATATGTTGGTTTCTGATTCAGAAAATCTGTGCCAGTGTTCTGAGTAGGCTGCATGGTGATTTTCTGTGCATTGGTGTTCATTTCAACTGTTCCTGCGGCAAGGTCTTACCAAGTTGTTTAAAACATCTTGCTCCTAATGCAGAAGTTACTCAGGCCCAAATAATAAAAGCTGTATTTCCGTACACATTGTGAATTGTGATTCTGCAAGGGAGCATGAGAGTGACAGAACTTTTTGTAGGAATTATTCAGAGGGAATAAAGAGAAGTCTCGGAAGGAATATTTTAGCTTGTAGTGTGGAATATGTAACACGTAAATATATTTTATTTGCTTCATGTTTAGTTAAGGCTAAGAATTCTAAAATCTTACACTGTGATAATGATTATGCTTTGCTTTCCTTAACAGGTAATATACTTGGATGACTCTGTGTCATCTTTCATACAGATTCGAGGATCTGTTCCATTATTTTGGGAGCAGCCAGGACTGCAGGTAAGCAGGAGATAAATTTAATTATACAGATAATTCTTATTCATGTCCTTTTAAATGTCAGCTACTAGCCTTTGGGCTCTTCTGCACAGTTGTCTGTGAGGATGAGGCGATCCTTTGCAAGCATGTTGGTGCTACTGTGACTCACCAAGCCTGCTCCTCTCGAGTCTAAAAGTTGCTTTGCACGTGACTTGAATGTCCATTCTTTTTTCCATGTCTTTCTTTGAAGTTCTGACTTTTTCCTCTTTTAAATGGGTTATCTAAGGGCATCCAAAGAGACTGGTGTCTTCTGAATTGTTCTTGAGGAGAAGTCTTTTCAATAAGTCAGTAAGGATCAAGAGTTACTGTAATATAATTTCATCACAATTTTCTTGAAAGAGAGACTGATTCAGCAACTACTGCTGTGACACATTCTTTTACAGGAAAGATTAAAAAAAAGTTTGTATGTTATAGGGACTGTAGGTTCTTTAGACATACCAGCATTTTGCGGTAGAGCTGCTGAAACATTCACATGCCTTTTACTCAAAACAAGACAATTTAATGTAATCTTGGTGTCGTAGGTGGGATCCCACCGTGTCAGGATGTCAAGGGGTTTTGAGGCGAATGCACCAGCTTTTGACAGGTAAAAAACATTAAAAGTTTTTGTTAATGCACTACAAACGTCTGATAAGTTCTGCTGCATCACGGACATGGGATATGTTATTCCAAATGGGAAGCTTTGTCTGTAAAAATGTGGGATTCAGCAAAGCTGGGAACTGCCTGGGGATTGCTTATGCCTTTCAATGCTTTGTTGGAAAGTGTGAATAAAATTTATATTGAATACTTTGCAACATCTCAGTGTTGCAGGTGTTGCTGTTAATTTTCTGTGTGCTGGAAGATGACTGTGGAATTTTTCTTCTGTTAACAGGCATTTCCAAACTCTTAAAAATTTATATGGCAAGCAAATTATTGTGAATTTACTTGGGGCAAAAGAAGGGGAGCACATGCTCAGCAAAGCTTTCCAGGTGAGTATGACTGTTCTTTCACTGTGTATATCCTTGGAATTCACTTGTTTCCAATGAAGCTTTTACATAGCCTTTGGAAACCAAACCCCCAGGTATGTTATGCTCTGGGAGCTAAAATTTGATTTATCATAACAGCACTGCTTAAGATGCATGATGTAAAATGGATTGTTAAAAGTTCTCTACATAATCCCTGTTTGATTCTGGACTGGACATTTATAGCACCAATGTAGACAATGTTGAGGGATTTTAAGTTATTTTTGTATTTCATGCTTACTAGTGTCTTACTGAAAACATAAGTCTTTTTTACACTATAAATTGATGAATTAATACATGATACTACCTGATATTTAATGCTGTGATGTTTCTTTTAAGGCTATTTCTTTGGAAATTAATGGATATATCCCTTAATATTTTTTTAAAGCACAATTTATCAATTTAAATATGGAGCTGCTTCATGATTAGCAGGAAATGTTTGTTCAGAAGATGTTAACTATAAGTGGCCACTCTCATTAATTCCCTCTGGTTAGTTTTAAAGAAAACCTCACATTGGAGTTCATAAATACCGACCATTTGCGGAGTTCTGTCTGAAGCCAGAGAACATGTCAGTAGCCATCTGTTATTTCCCTCTCCCTTTTCCCTCTGTATTGTAGTGATTGAATAGCTTGGGGCATTTACTGGAATGTTTGCTGTATCCAGCTGTCCTGGTAGGAGACAGGAGCGTTCCCAGATGTGCATCAGTACCCAGGGTTTTGCCAACAAACATTGTGTGAGCACTTAAGGATTTTTGCAGGGAATATTAGCAGCAACCTCAATAAATTGTGTGGGGTTTTTGTCAGCAGTAGTTGATGAAGTGTTTACTCAATCCCTGTTGCTGACTGGCATGTCAGTGACTGTTGGTGAAAAGGGGTTTCACTGAAACAAGCTTTTGCCAGTGAAAGCATTTGAACGGCAGAAGAGGCTGTGGGCTGCCTTGGTTGACCCCTGGGGTAGGAAGGGAAAAACCTGACTTTGTGACAAGGAAAATGAAAAATACATGTGAAATATTTAATCACTTCTGAGTGATTTGTTTCAATGGTGGTAAAAATTGTTTCATTTTACCTAAGAGAAAGCTAGTAAAACAACTTTTAAAATATTTGTCATCTCTTGTTTAGCTCTCACTTCTGTATGTTCACATACTGGTATATTTATACTTTTTTTGTTTCTGTTTACAATGCCAGAGCCATTTGAAAGCATCTGAACATTCAGCTGATATCAAAATGGTGAACTTCGACTACCATCAGATGGTTAAAGGTGGAAAGGCAGAAAAACTACACAGTGTGCTTAAACCTCAAGTCCAGAAATTCTTAGAGTGTGGATTTTTTTATTTTGATGGCAAGGAAGTGAAAAGGTTTGTGTGTGTAACTTCCATACATTTCCTCAGATTAAATTGTGGTGCTGGGATGTGTTTCACCCTTCAGCAAGAAGATAAGAGAATGTTGCCTCTCTTATTGTGGTTTTAGTGTATCCTGGGTGATGCTTAAAGCTGAAACATGAGTCACCTATTTTACTCTGATAAGATCTTGTCTCATTCTGTGTATGCTCTAAAAATCTTCAAGGAAAATGTCTGTAAGACATTCAAGGGGAAAGAATTGATTTCAGGCCTTTGACCTCAGAATTTTGTGAAAATAGTCAATAGTCCTTTTTCTAGTGGGCAGCCACATGGAATTAATGACTGTTTTCCCATCTTCCTGTATAACATGCTGAATATTTCCCTCAGTGATGGAACATATCATTTTCTGTATGTTGTAAATGCTTGTGTTCAGGGCAGTGTTTTTCACTGTGCCTGGATCCCCCATTTGAGAGATTCCTTTCTCACAAAGCAGGGTTGTGTGGTGCCTGTCTCCTGCTCTGCTCTGTACTTATTCCTGATTCCTGGAGCAAAGGCTGTGCTTATCTCGGCAGGAAAAGAGAAGCAGGGATAGAAGTAGGCAACATTCCTTCTCCCTTCCACACCCTTCCTCCTTTTAACTAACACAAAATGCTGAGTGAGGTTCTCCCTGAGGAAGAGTTGCTGAATGATGGGGGAATGAGCTCCAAAAAGCATATTATTTTTTTTTATTGAGAGATTCAAATAACGCCATCACAAATCAAAATGCAGCAAACTGAAAGAAAAAAAAGTTGTGGCTTATGACAGCTCAAAGACTTGTGTTAATAAAAGATAGGTTGTAATGCTTGTGAGTTCATAGACCGTCTCCTTTGGGAAATGCCATGCTTTTTGCTTTGTTTTACAAATCAAATGCAGAGATAGTAATGCAAAAAAAAAATAATCTTGAAGAAGTTCTTCAGAACTTGTTGCAGTTCGTGGTTAGGTCTCTAAGTAAAGGTGCTGAAACCATATTGGCTTTGGTGGATAAAGTGTGTAGTGGGAATGACAAAAGTAAGGGATAAGTGTGTGTCCTTGGGAGCATCACTGGAATTTTGTGCTCCTAGCTGAGCAAGCAGCACATGGGTGTTGCTTAACATAATCCTTTTGAAAACTTTCTAGCAGGAGTTACTGGGCTGCTCTCAAAGGAATTGGAGCAGTTCTGAGTGCCTGAGGGCCTCAAACATCCCTCGAGCTAAAGGGGAGAGGCTTGTTTTTCATATTTATGAGCAAGTAATGAGGTATTGGAATTGACTTTAGTTGTTAAATTCTTGTTACTTTCAGTTAAACAGATTCAAGAACTGTCTCCGTACTTTGTTGTTGTTGTTGTTGTTGTTGTCGTACCTAAGAGTTATTTCTCTCTGAGGTTCTTTAGAAATTTGTTAGTTGAGTTGTTTGAAAAGAAACAAACCTTAATCCTGCATAATACTTTAGGCAAGCAAGCAAGGAGGATTGGGAGAAGCCGAAGCAGAAAGACTAATGTTATTTGCAGGAAATGCCTGAGCTGTGCTCAGTGAGCACTTGAAGCTCACCCTCTGTTGCTGACACATTTATAAATGTCCTTGTGGGGCAGGAACGTTGCACTTACAATGCCCTGGTTTTACTGCTCTGGTTCAGATCTCCCTATCCCTGTCTCTGTTGAGGAGATGTGTGTTAAATGAGTTATTTCAGTTGTTTTCCCTCTCCCACTGTCCTTGGCACAGGTCCCAGAGCGGCACTGTCAGGACCAACTGCTTGGACTGTCTGGACAGAACAAACAGTGTGCAGGCCTTCTTTGGCTTGGAGGTAGGAACTCACATCCAGCTGCTGCTTCTGGGCCACTTAGGCTATAAAAGTAGTGTTACCTTCCCTAGGAAGGGTGAATGAACTTTTCGTAGATGAATTTCTAGTGTGAGCTGTTTCTTGTTCTGACTTCCAGAGAAAAGCCCTTCAGCATGTTTGAAAATGAAAAAATATGGGTGCGGGGAGGTCAAACCTAGGAAAGTCATTGTCCTTCTGTTTTCTGCATTTTATTTAGTTAAAATGCTCTTCTTAAGAGGAATTTCTGTGAGAACTTACAAGGCATTGGTTGTAGAACATATCTGATTCTGGAGTATGTCGGGCTTGGCTGCTGCTTTAACACAAGTTTTCTATGGCATAAGAATAAATCTTTCTGCACTCTTGATGTGTAAAGTACTTACATGTAAAACTTAGCTTTGTAGCTATGTTTTTTCCTTTCATATCCTTTTAAGAACTGCATAAATACTACTTTTTTTTTTTTAAACCAGGGGTGCCAGAATTTTCAGCAATGAGAATTAAATTGTGATTTCAGCTAAAGTATGAGAGCTAAAAGCCTAAAACTAGAAAATAAGAAGGGAAATAGTTAATCCTGAAGAGCTGCTTACTTAATTTTAAAATTCTACTAAATGAGATAAATAAAGTAAGAATTCATAAAATACAGTAGATCCTTAAAATAACAAGTACTGAACTCTGGATGATGCCCTAAAATAATAAGAGCAAGCACCCAAATTCTAAAATTTCTCGTATATTTTGTCTTAATTTTGTTTTGTAAGTTTCGTTTTGTATCTTTTGTTGATTCCTGCCCAGCCTTCAGAATTTTGCCTTTGCCATTCTGCATCTATTATTTTAGGCTCCTCCTTCTTGCTGTCAGACACCCTAAGGTTTTAAAGATTTTGAAAAGCTCTTGAAAACAGCTTTTGTGTTTAGTTTGGTGAACTTTACAATGAAAACATTTACAAATCAGCTACACAATTATTTTCATGTATTACTACGTATCTTCAAAGGAAAATGAAGTGTTGGTGCTAAATTAAATGCATCATGCAGCCTTTCAAGCATGATATGGTGACTGTTTGCTCAGAATGGTACATATAAACCCAAGATTTGTGGTGTTTTATGTATATATGGTGAAAAATAGGGCGTGCCTTTTAACATATTTATTTAAAGTGGGGTTTTTTTGGTTGATTGGTTTTGGTTTGTTTGGGTTTTTTTTTTGCTAATGTTGTCTTCACCTGTTACAGATGCTAACAAAACAGCTGGAGGTATTAGGATTAGCTGAGAAGCCTCAGTTAGTTACTCGCTTTCAGGAAGTTTTCCGGTCCATGTGGTCTGTGAATGGTGATTCTGTCAGTAAAATTTATGCTGGAACTGGAGCCCTTGAAGGAAAAGCAAAGGTAAAGTACATCTTCTCAAATGCTTTAGCAGTGTTCAGTATGGATTTTAACAAATTCTGATGTTAATATAGCAATGATGAGATTTTCTCTTTAAAAATTAGGCTCTTTGTAATCCCAAAATAATCCCAAACAAAACCCAACCACCCCAAATTATTAACGTAAAATGCTTGGTTCTGTTGATAGTCAGGTCATATTCCTGTACGTCCCTTCCTAGCCATGCTCCTGCCTCCCAGACAACACCATTCTATATGAAAGGATAAGACTCAGATCTTCCATTTCTTTAGAACACAGTTCAGAAAAATGTATATTCAAATCAGCTTTAGTTTCTTCAAATATTTTTACTTTTCTCTCTGTACCTTTCCTGCTATGATTTCAGTTCCATTCACTATATCTCCTTTTCACTTTTGTGTTGTCAAACACAAAGTGTGTTTGATGGGACATTGTTTGTGTTTTTAGCATTTAATAGTGTTAATACCAATCTAGTTGTAGCTGGTGGGTTTTGTTTGCACATTAGTCCAGCTTTTTCTTTTTAGTTTTGCAGTTACTGAAAAAAACCCCAAATTTTGTTTCTACCCTGCTTTCTAACCCTGTAAGAACAGTTCCATGCTTCCATGACAGTGTAATGTTTCTCTTCAACTTGTTTTGTCTTGGTTGATGCCTGAGTTGTTCCTATTTTCCAATGCTGTCTTTTGGTTTTTTTCTCACAATGTTGCTTTTTTGTTTCCCTAATCCTGTCCCTTGCCAGGTGATACCTGTCAAGACAAACAAATGTTGAACTGTAGCAATTTTTGCCCTTACTTCCTTCAAGAATGTCTTCTCACACTATTCTTTCTGCTAAAGAATGTGCTGCCTCTCATTCCATGTTATATCCTATGTACCCATAGCCAACTGTTTTGGATTTTCCATCATTTGTTCATTCACACTGAGCCAGGGTCCTTCTCTGCTCATGTAGGAGGTATGACAGCAAAATACAAAAAAAACAAAAGAATCAAATAAACTTGTTGCTTATTCTGCCCCTTGACTGGGGCATACAAGACTTATTCATTTGGGAATTGCTTGTATTTTACTATAGAGTGGAATTTGGTACAAGATGTTTAGTTTTATTTTCTTACAAAAATGTCACCTAGATTGCCAAGAAAACTGCAGTAAGTATTTTATGGAGTGTCTCTCCCCCCTTGTCTTGACTTTCCCATTCAACCTTCTTCATTCCTTTTCCTAAATTAATAGTTTTTTATTTCATGTAGTTCATTTGGCTATTTATGTTTTTACTTTTAAAAAAGCATTTAATGTATTTACATTTCCATTTTTAATGTTTAAAACACAGAGTAGATGTCCTGGTTTCAGTTTGTTAAACCATGACAGTACATTTACTCTGCTGTCTTTGGAATAATTCTGGATCCTTGCCTTGGCACAACTCTAATTAGTACCACATCTCATAAATCAAACCCAACATCTCTGACACGAGTCTCATCTATTCAAAGAGGATCTTTAATGCTTGCAAAGCCGTACAATAATTGCTCTTGTTTCAATTAAACCTGACTCAGTATGTTTTTGAGTACTCTGAGTATATCATTTAAAATGTAGTTTTGAAGTTGCATTTTCATTTCTCAAATGAAAAGTTTGATGCCTGAAATTGTTCCGTTTCATACTTGTCAATTTGATTCTTCAAAGCCCAAGAGTACTTAGAAGTAAAAATACAGAAATTTCACATAAGAGAAAATTATTTTAACCTTGAGAATGTTGTATGTATGTACATTTCTGTACTGAAAACCAGGTTTTTTTAAAGTATTCTAATGCTCATTATGTCTAACTCCTTACCTGCTCTTTCTTTTGCTTTCTTTGGGTTCCTTTCAATTAATTGGCTGCTGTGTGAATGGTGAGTGTGGTTTTTTGGATCGTCAGTTGTACCTTGTCTGCCAGGAAGGCAGCACATCCTGTCAAAATCCTGTTGCAAAGTTCTCCCTACAGCTCATCCCCACTGTCTGCCAAAAGTTATGGTGGCAATTTACTTTCACTTAGCCTTGCCAAAAAGACTAGCTTCTGTCTTGCTGTCTAGTACAATTCACAGAACTAAATCCTAGTGTAGTTTTGTTAAGCTTTTGCCTTCTTTCCACATGCATTTAAGAGGCTTTTGTGAACAATTCAAGCTGTAAACCTGGGAGTATTTTTTTTATAGTAAAACAATCCCATGCAGCATCCCTGATGGATCACAGTCTGTATTTCATGCACCTGCAGTGGTGTAGGTTCACAAACACCTCACAAGCAAAGCACATGTAATCAGAAAGGTGTTTTTGTGTGCCCAAATCAGCACTGCCAGGTTTGGAATCGAGTATGAGGCTGCATTACGTGTTAGTTACATTATCCTTCAGGCGTGTGTGACCCTCAGGTACATCTGCATCAGCAATATGTTTTTCTGGAGACTCTTGTTTAGCCCAGGTGGTTGGACACAGTTCTTCTGGACTGCAGTTCAGTCAGGCCAGAGTGTGCAGAGACAGTGTCCGTGTGTGCCTGTAGCCATGGTTTAGTGTCTGTGTTCGTTCTGGGATACTGCATGAGACTTGCACGTTATTTCAACAAGGTCAGGGGGGTCATGAGTCGAAGCTCTCTTTGTTTTTAACATGGATATTCCAGAATGTGAATTCTGAACTCCTACATGCATGAACATACGCATTCACGTATCATGGCATTTGGACTCGAGTGCTTGCTCATCTCTCACTGTGTGGGGGGAAGCTCAAAATCCCTGTCATGGTCTAAACATGGCACTATATCAAATTAATTTTTAAAGGCTATGGGTTTAGGAAAAAAAACCTCCCCTCCCTGCAGTATTTTATTTTATTTAGTTCGATTTAAATCTGCTTTTTACATACGCCTTGTAGATATTACTGTGTCGTTTAGCATTTGGGGGTGGGGGGAAACCACATGTAGCACAGTAGGCTCAGATGACTTGATTAAACACTTAAAGAAGAAAATTGCCTTAGCCCTTAAAATCATTAACATAGTTTACATATATGCTACTGAATATTGCCAATGTATTGTGAGCAGTGTCCGACATAAAATATTTTATACATGTTCCTCCCTAACAGGCTGGAAAGCTGAAGGATGGTGCTCGTTCTGTGACCAGAACGATCCAAAATAACTTTTTTGATAGCTCCAAGCAGGAGGCCATTGATGTTTTGTTATTGGGAAATACCCTAAATAGTGATTTAGCAGATAAAGCACGGGCTCTCTTAACCACCAGCAGTTTACGCGGTATGTGTCTTTCAGGATTTTAATCTCTGATAACTATTTGGTGTAAGAAAGCTGTATAGAGTTTGTTTTCAAAGCACTGTTGGAAAGTATAAATGCTATTTTATGTTCTCTTGGCTTACTAAAAAATGAAAGTTACTTCTGCTTTGCTAATAGTGCCAAATTAACATGCTGCAGAAATTGCTTTGCCTGTTTATGATTTGTGGGTGACATTCTACATCAAAACTAGAGAGATTTCCATAAGAAACTCTGCTTGTGCAGAGCAGCCATGTGAATCTTGGGGGTTTGGTACCAGGAAGGTGGTTCCCCTCATGAGAATAGGGTGCTGAACCAGCATCCTGTGTCCCCAAAGAGGTGTGGCCTCCATGGTCCCCAGAACTGCACTTGGTCCCATCTTCTGCAGGTCTGGTGGACAAGAAAATAGTAGGTCAGTCATAAGGGTCCTCTCCTGGGACATAAACAATACAGCAACTCATATATGGGCAAAGAAGGAACTTAAATTTGAATCTTCTTTCTAAGAACCCAGGTAACAATGTTCTGGGTTACTGCAATTTTTAGGGCTTAATAACATTCTTAAATTCTCCTCTTCGGGTTTTTTTTTCCTTCTCCTGGACACATCTCAACCTATAATGAGGAAAAATATGTCGAAGCTTCAGTGCAAATCTCTCAAGAAGAAAATCATTGCCCAGTTGTAGTCTTCATCTCGAGGATCCACATCTTCATCTGATGTGGAATCTAAGGGAGTGTTTTTGTCTCATTGATTAGCACAAGGTTTCACATTATTGTGACTTTTCTTATATCTGAAACTTTCTAAATCAGCCTCACCTCAAAATTAGTTAAAATTTGTTTTCATTTCTTCTCGCTTTTTCTGGGAATGCAAGCTGTCCTTTCCATATTTGCAGCTCCTGACAGCTGGGGAGCATTAATCCCTCTTCCCTGAAATGTCTCTGCATTCTCTGCTAGGTGGCAAGTTAACCAGTGGAGTACTTCAACATGTGTGAATCCATTATTAATAAAGGAGGAAAAGAGAATTTGCTAATCCTGTTATGAAACTCGGTAGATTTTGCAGCATAAAACATGTGCTTTAACTGATGTAAATGGTTATGCATAATGAATTGTGTATTAACAGCATGTTTTCTCACACATTGCTGGAAAATCCTAAAAAGCAATCACTTACTTGACTAATCTTTTCTTGTTTCCCTCTTACTGCATCCGTAGTTTCAGAGCAATCATTACAATCAGGTATAGTATAGTACAGTAAAATAAGTTGTAAATACCTGACCATCTGTTGTTGTCCTCTAGCTTTTCTTGTGTCTGTTTGTGTAATATTTGACTGTGGGCTCACATTTTCCTCGTGGTGTTTGGATCTGGCATTCCTGTGCCCTAACATCCTTTAATCCAAGAAAAGTGAGAATATAAGAGGTGAAAAATGTTGCAGTTGAGCTTGGGTGTGAGTTAGGAAATGAGATAACCAATTCGCAGGCGTTTATTTTTGCAAATGCTCTGGCTGTAAAGGAATTTTCCTTTTTATCTGATTAGGAGGCTTCTGTATTTTTGCTTTGTTTAGGATAAGAGGTGAAATTCTTCAGTACAATTTGTAATTATATCTTATTTGCTGTTAGAAGGCTCCACATGCTTGTGTTCTTGCAGGAAACTTGTCAGCTGTGCAGCACTTCATGTTCTTGTTCCCAGAAACCATTATTTAAAATAAAATATTCCTAGTGCTCTTCTATTCAGATTTTATTGTGTGTTGAGCAAATTTAAATGACCTTTACATTTGCCAATTTTGCTTTTCCTGTATGTGCTTTACTCTACCTGCTTAAGTCTTAGTGAGCATCTAAAGAATGAAATCGGAGTCACAAGTAATGTATGTCTGAAATTAAGTGATTCACTGGCACTTTGTCAGTGTAACCAAGTGCTTATTGGAATGACAAGTCACATTGTCACTGATGGTATTACCTTCTATCTTATAACTCTGGAAGAAGAGCCAACTATTTTTATATATTTATAAATTATTGTGGTTACTGTTATTTATGTCTAATTTTTATTATTTCTTAGAATGCCTATTTTTGTAGGAGTTAAAAATCAACTATTTTTTAGCATTTCAGGGTTTCACCTGGGTATGAATTGCACATATTGAAATATTCCTACAGAAATTTGGATGTTGCAGTAAAACAGTTCCATCAAGTTCAGTTGCACAGAATATCCCAAACACTCACTTTGTAGAACTGATTTCCAAATTTCTGCTTGCCTAGTAAGAGCAGCAGTCAAAGTATTTTTGCTGCAAGTAACAGAAAATGTAACTGATTGGATTTCCAATGTTGTAGAGTGAGGCACAATTTTGCTGAAAAGATCAATAACTAGAAATATGTAGAAAAATCATAGTCTCAAGAGCTTGGTTCTCAAGGAGCACTTGGTTCACTCATTATTTTGGAAAGCAGTAGAAATATTTATTTTTAATTAATTTTTAAAAAGAGTTGTCCTACAATTTAGGAAGACTGCTAGTTTAAAGATAAAAATTTTCTGTTTGTAATAAACTTGTTGTCAGTTCACCTCTGAAGTTAGAGTCTAACCTGGTAAGGCTTTTCACATTAGGGTCTCATAACAGCATCAGGAGTTAAATGGGCAATAATTCAGTTTTGCAGCTTCTCTTAAATGCTGCTGAGTAGCAACTGAACTATTTGGAGTACCTAAAATGAAGCTGAAATCCAGTAAAATTTCAAAAGAAAAGGATGGAACTGGGGATGAGGAACATCCAACCTCTGCTCTTAAACTTGCTCAGAGTGCTGCAGAGGCTCATCTCCGCAGGCCTGCTCAGCTGCCTGTGATGCTGATTGGGCTTCCTGGGGTTCAGCCAACTCTTTGGATGGTTTGGGGTCTTGGATGTGTTGTGGCTACAGCATTCCTGGGATTGTTTCCCTTCAGTGGCCGGGTGCTGAGGTAGCTCCTGTCCTCCACCCTCTGTGGCCTTTTTGGCATGTGCTGGACTTGCTGGCTGGAGTCAGCTGGGGGGTGGGTCAGAAGGAGACCTGGTATTTGGCTCTCACCTGGAGGGCTCAAGTATCCTGTTGGCTCCTTGCTGTTTTCTAGACTTCATTTCTCTGGATTTTGATGAGGAAAGCATGATCCCAAGCATGACCTGCTTGGAGCACCCCAAGGAGACGCCAAACAGTTCATTGTCTTTTGTATGTAGTTGGCCCATTTATGAATGTATGATCTGTTAGCAGGGAAAGCATTCACAGCCAGCAAACACAATATATTTTCTTCTCTTGCTTCCAGTTTTTTTCAAAACCAATAGGGATCGAGAAATCCGATTTTTGTTTTAACCAGGTAGCCAAGTTGACAAACTTAAAAAGAATAACTGAAAAGACAACAGCAGCTCACTAATCATCTTATTTGGGGAATTTAAATGAAAATACTGTTCCCTGTAACTGACTATTTTTCAAGACAGCAACAAGTGAAGGGAAGAATTCCATCTAATATTGTTTATATTGTTCTTTGGAAGTCTGATAACCATGAACATTCAAAATAGGTAAATTAATATCACTTAGGTAAAGTACCTGACCATTGAATCAGCTTTTTTCTTTCTGTATTTCTCACAATATCCTTTACAGATGGGTCATTCCTCTCTCTTCATCTGGCAGATAAAAACAAGGCACAGGGAAAAGCTGATGGGACAGAGAAATGAGTTTAATTATTTTGAATCCCAGCCTACTGTCCTGACTAAAGCAGCTTTTTAGGAATTCAACTGACCTAAAAATAAATCAGATTCGTGGCTTAAATAGATGAACTCTGATATGATGAAATAATATGCCTTCTCTATTTTAGTACTTGTGGTGTATCAGCAACTTTTACACTTCTAGAAATTAGTATATCTGCGCATTGATTCTGTAACAGAGATTGGATTTCTTAAATTAATCTGTGAAAATGAGGTAGATATCCTTGTTGGTATGTACGAAAAATGATGGTTTTCTTAGAGAGTCATGGATGAGGTGAAAGAGCAACAGATATTTATAAACCATGGAAGTTGTTTCCTTCATGTGTTATTTCTCTCTGTATAATTTTGAACAAATTGCTGCTGTTTTTCAGTCAGTGGCTTACCCACACAAGTAGTGTGTCTCTAGGAGTACTTTCCCCTGGGGAAGCTGCATTCCTTGTGCTTGCACAGTTTAACTTTGTGCATGTGCATTGGAAAGATCTCACTGCCAAGTTTTCTGAAACATCCGATATAAAAGTAATGTCTTCTCAAATGTTTTTGCAGCGTCTGTAAAAGTACTGAAGAGCATGTGTGAGAACTTCTATAAGTATGCAAAACCAAAAAAAATCCGAGTCTGTGTCGGGACATGGAATGTCAATGGGGGGAAGCAGTTTCGAAGTATTGCCTTCAGAAATCAAACCCTCACTGACTGGCTTCTGGATGCACCAAAGTTAGCTGGGATCCATGAATTCCAAGGTAGGATTTGTATTTTGTCACTACTTTTTCTTGAAAACTCTGATTTTTCTAAGTAGATCACAAACATTGTAACAGGTATCACAGAAGCATAGAATTGTGTAGCAAGGGACCTTAAAGATCCAGTCCCACCCCCTGCCACAGNTGATTCTTAAGTTAATTAGAAACAAGAAATAACTTTTTCTCTGTTTAGCTCAAGATCGCAAAAACAAACCTGTGGACATATTTGCCATTGGATTTGAAGAAATGGTGGAGTTAAATGCAGGAAATATTGTAAATGCCAGGTGGGTGATCCAATCCACACTACTAGTTTGGCTGATAATCACCTTTTTCAAGTCGTATGTTATTGAAAATTTTGGTTTCTCCAGTGCTCGCAGTGTTCTGCAGTTCCTGTGTCTTGTATTGCTGGGAAGAGCAAATCCTGTGAAAATCTTTCCAAAAGCATGTGTTGTTGGTGTGCCATTATGTATCAGGTTGTGATCTGTATAAAGGAAAGCTTCCTTCCATGCTGTTAGTTTTTGCTGTCATTTCATGTGTTGCATGGATATGTGGAGTTGGAATTCTTTCAATCCTAGCAGACTGGGTTATGGAGATACATTTTTCCTAGTGGTGGGTGATACCCATGATAAATGTGTGTGTAGTCCTAGGACCATATTCCCTTTGTCCATTGTGTTCTCTGCCTGCTTGGCATGTTTCCTGGTGTTAGGGAAGGTTTAACTCATTGGGAAAAGCACCTAAAGCCTATAATGCTGCAGCTGTTGTGCAGATTTTTGTCTTTTGAGTACCAAGTGTCAGCTTGTCATCCCCTAATTTCACCCTATGTGTAGTTAATGCTGTTTCCAGGCCTGATATTTTTCATCCCTTTCTGGTACTGGCTCTGAAAACCATGGTCTGTTAGGTCTCTAAGGATGTTTGTTCTTGATCTAAAACCATGGACACTGGTTTTCCAATATTGACTGAACTCCAGGCTAGGAAATAACTCCCTAAAACAATTCTTAGGTTTTGCTCCTCTAATCTAGGCTCATCAATACAGCAAAGATAGCCATGGCTCTTAAAGTTGTCTGTGGTGTTGGGAAAAGTGAGGCAGCATTTGTAGAGGCTGAATTTGAAACAACGGTGTCATGACAGTCTAGATGTGTCTGCTGGGAGGTATTTGAGCACCATTCCCACCTTGGCTTTGGTTTACTGCCTCAAGGTTTACTTGAGGTTTTTGGATGTAGCTTAGTCAGTTCAATCATCAGCTAGAAACCTGCTCAGTTTGGTTAATTTCCAACCTGGTTTTTAATGTCACTGCCAGCACCACGAATCAGAAGCTCTGGGCTGCTGAGCTGCAGAAGACCATCTCCAGAGATTACAAGTACGTGCTGCTGGCTTCAGAGCAGCTGGTGGGCGTCTGCCTCTTCGTGTTCATCAGGCCCCAGCACGCTCCCTTTATCAGGTCAGTGAGTACAACTGGCTCCAGCCTGGGTCACCTTCAGCTTGCCTTGTGTTGCAGGGTAACACCCAAATGTCCTCAGAGCTGTGCAAGGCTCTGAAAGAGCTGTTCCACTTTCTGGTGAAGTAGCTGTTTAAGTTCTTTTATCTTAGTTTTTAAATGCTTTGTTGGTTGCCCAGAGAGCTTGTAAAGCTGAGGTTTTATCTTGTTGCTGTTCAGTGGCTGTTGGAACTTTTTAAAACTAGCCCTGTGGCTGGGAGAGCAAGGTGTCCCTTCCAGCCCAGTGTCACACCCAGAGCCATCTGTGCCAGGTTCCTGGAAGGTTTAGTAGTTGTTTCACTATTTCAGGGATGTTGCTGTCGATACTGTCAAGACTGGCATGGGAGGAGCCACTGGGAACAAAGGTGCAGTGGCCATTCGGATGCTGTTCCATACCTCCAGCCTTTGCTTTGTGTGCAGTCATTTTGCCGCAGGGCAATCCCAAGTCAAGGAGAGAAACGAAGACTTTGTAGAAATATCTCGCAAGCTTGGCTTTCCCATGGTAAGCACGGTATTCAAATTCCATAACAAATGAGAAGTGAAACCCTTGGAGCTCCAGCAGTGTCATCCCAAAGATCTATTTGCGTTTTTCCCCCTCCCTAGATTCCTGTGGAAATCAGACTTCTTTGGGTTAGAGATCCCAGAGATAATTGAGTTCTCACAGTGTTTATTAAAATAAAAGACTGCAGAAAGAATAGACCTTGCCAGTGCAGTGACTGAGCTGCTCAAACAGGAGTTCACTTGCATTTGGAATCAAGGGCTTAGCATAGGAAAGAGACCTTATGGATCCCTGACATGCAGTAGAACTTTTGCAGGCACAGGAGTCAGTCATCTATGAGAAAAAAATCACTGGGAAACCGCACTATGCTCAGTACACAGGAATGATTCTATGCCACGTTCTTATAAACAAACACCATGTTCTCATTATCGAACACCAAGCTGAAAATGTTCGGTGCAACAAAATGCTTCCTTGAGACTTAAAGCTGTTTTAAATTTTGTCATCAAACTGTCATTTGTTAATTTCTGTGGCACTGTGCAGGAGTCTTACATCTTATTTTACAGGGGTTTTTTTATTTTCTAAATTTGTCCCCACTGTCATATTTCAGTTTTTCTAGCAAGCACTGTATCCAGCAGTTTCCTAAATGCTACTATTTCAGTCTCCCAGTGTATCTGCTTGGTTTTAGTTATGGGTAGTGGAAAAATCAAAACAAAGGGGGAAGTAAAAGTTTTCCCTCTAAACCTTGGGCTTTGTTTAAACTAATAAAGCCCCTATGTCTCTCTCTAGTGATGAAAATCAGATGTAACTGTAAAGTCTTCAATTAAATCTGAATGATAAAGCTCTGGATTTGCAGTTTGTCAGGAGACTGTGCCACAAAATCCCAGGGGAGTATTTTGTTCTCCTCTGACATAGGCAGCAGCCATCACCTTTGAGCAGATTTCTGAAACAGGAGTAGGCAGATGAAGAATTTTAGAATCCAGTTCAGTTGATTTGTGTTTGTTTAGAAATGAAAACTCCATAGGAAATGTTACTTCTCTCATGTTCCTCGTGTAAACACCACACTGCTGATCATGTTGTTCTAACCATACAGACACTAAATACTAGGATGTATTTCAGTTGTCTTCATCATCCAGAAACTATACGTATTTTACAGCTAAAAACTGAATTTCTGAACCTAGAAGTAGTAAATATGTAACTCAGTTGTTTTTTAACTCCTGTGTGTGCTGCTATTTTACAGGGAAGGATGCTTTTTTCCCATGACTATATTTTTTGGTGTGGGGACTTCAATTATCGAATAGATTTGCCCAATGAGGAGGTGAAGGACCTAATACGACAACAGAACTGGGATCCCCTCATTGCAGGAGACCAGCTTATAAATCAAAAAAACTCTGGACAGGTGTGTTCAAACATCACCCTACTTGAGAATGCTTTGTTTTTCTTACTGGTTTTAGCAATTCTATGATGCTCCTGTAAATCTGTATCCTCAGCATGGAGTTTTCTAATTATAATATTTTTCTTTTTGCCAGATGTAACTATTTAAAAATAATATTTGTAACATTTGGTAATGTTCTCTTTAGTTAAATAGTAATAAGTCTAATGCTGTTGGGAAAAGGAGTAGTCCAAATGGCAGGTTTTTTTATTTGCAAAGGAAACACGGAATAACAAAGTCTGAAGAAAGCTACATATTTTAGATTTGAAGGGTTTCTTGTTCTATCTTTGCTGCTCTGCATGGGAAGGCTGGATATAGTAAAAAGAGAGACAATCCTCTATTATTGGTTCTGTCTGCTCGCCAGCACTTGGATCACAAGCAGTGCTTTTGCTGATTTAGAGTTCCCTTCCATTTGTGGTGGTGTTTTGTGCAACAGAACAGGATGCAAAACATTGTATATTTTTACTCTCTCTATGTTCTTTTCACTGCTGTTTCCTAGAGGAAGCAAGGTGTACATTCACATGGGCAGACAGCATTGATGGTCTGTTAAGTGGATCAAAGCAAGAGGTGTTAGAGGTTCTGGAGACACCAGTTATAAAGCTGGAGAAATCATTGGAAACTGCCAGAGTATGAAAAGGACTCCTCCTGGCTGGGGAGCAGGAGTAACATTACACTGTTGGGGTGATATTCCATGATTTAGAAGCTGCTGGCTGGGTACTAGCCATGTCCCTGGAGGGCTCCACAGCTGTGGCAGGTTCACCCCTGTACCTGCTGCTCAGGGAAGGTGTTTACATAGCAACTTGCTCCATAAAAGGTTAGAAAATAATTACTGAAGGCAAACAAATTAATTGTCTCAGAAGTTGTGAAACTTCTAGCCTTCTGACATTGGCTTTTAAATTGACCGGATTTCAAATTATATTTCCAACAAGAAAAGCAGGTCAGCCTGTCACTTGATGCAGATTTGACTGTAAGATCCAAGTGAGATTTCTATTTTACCGCTCTCTGAAGTGAAGGAAAGATGCCCATAGAAGGTTGAACTCAAGAATGGAGCTGACTGAGTTAGATAAAGGGTTTTATCTCGTGTCCAGTTTAAACACTTAATGAGTGAGAAGCTCATCTTGAATACATTGAATGTATTAAGGACTCTTTTTTTTTTCTTTTTTCTTTTTTTTTTAATCCTGTTTATATGAAGGGGCTTCTTGTGTCACCTTTTCCCTGGAAGTGTTCAGGACCAGGTTTGATGGCACCCTGAGCAACCTGGTCTAGTGAATGGCATCCTTGCCCATGGCAAGGGGTTGGAACTGGATGATCTTTAGGGTCCCTTCCAACCCAAACCAGTGTGTGAGTCTGTGAATTTGCAAGAATATTTGGCATGTTCAGATAGATAAAATATAAACCTTGATTCCCAAATTTTACTGATACAGGAGCAACTAAGCACCAGATTAAAATGCTGTGTTACAGCATCAGTGTTCTGGGTGACCTCCAGTTGGTAATGACATTGAAGGAACAGTAGGTTGCTCATGAGCCTGGGCTTAAAGATATAACTGCTGGCATACTTCTGTTCATTGACATTTGTCTGGGTCACTATTTAGTCATACTGTCAAATGTTTTCAGGAGATAAAATGTGGAGAGGAATCCATTTTAACAAATAACAGGTTTTTTTATTTTATTTTTAGGTGTTTATACAAGTTGTCAGTGTTAGAATAGAGAATTCTGATTAGTTTCAAGCTGTTTCCCATCTGTTTCTATCTTCCGTTTCTTACAGATTTTTAGAGGATTTCTGGAAGGGAAAATCAATTTTGCCCCTACATACAAATATGATCTGTTCTCTGATGACTACGACACCAGTGAAAAGTGTCGCACACCAGCATGGACAGATCGGATCCTTTGGAGGAGAAGAAAATGGCCGTTTGATCGATCAGGTTGGAGGGTTTCCTTCATTTGTTTAAAATGTTCTTTAAGTGACTTAGACGATCCATTTAGTGATGTTCACAGTGCTGAGCTGATGCTGAGCTCCTGTTCCTGGCTTGGTAGGAGACAGAACACTTGTAACAGACCTTCAGTAAATGCAGTGAAGCTGTACAAAGGGCCACGAGTCAGATCCCAGTTACTGACATTTGGGGAGTGCTAAAGGAACCTCGCGGGGGGGAGGGGTTCCATAAGGCACTCAATTTGGATTTACTTCCTGTGTTTTTTCTTTTTACAAATAGTACGTCCTTGCAATCACTGTATTTTTCCTCTTTTGTTTTCATTGCTGATACATAGCTGAAGACCTGGATCTCCTGAATGCAAGTTTTCACAGTGACAGTAATGTCCCCTATACATGGAATCCTGGCACTTTGTTGCACTACGGAAGAGCAGAGCTGAAAACATCTGATCATAGGTTCCAGTTTAATTTTATATGTCACTTCCTAAGATTCAGTATTCATGCTGTTTATTTTGTTGCTCAGATACTCTGCTGACAGGATTTTCTTGTCTGTGCTTTCAAAGGCCTGTGGTTGCACTGATTGACATTGACATATTTGAAATTGAAGCAGAAGAGAGACAAAAAGTGTATAAGGAGGTGATTGCAATGCAAGGACCACCTGATGGTACTGTGATGGTCTCCATCAGAAGTTCTTCAGCAGAAGAAAACTATTTTGATGATAACTTGATTGATGATCTTCTTCAAAAATTTGCAAGCTATGGTGAAGTTATACTAATAAGGTTAAAAAAAAGTCTTACTTTTAATCTCTGCTTATAGAATCATGGAATTGTTTGGGTTGAAAGGGATCATCCAATCCCACTTGCTGCCATGGGGACACCTTCCACCAGGCCAGGTTGCTCTGACCTGGCTTTGGACACTTCCAGGAATCCAGGGGCAGCCACAGATTCTCTGGGCAACTTGTGCCAGGGCCTCCCCACCCTCACAGGAAAGAATTTCTCCCCAGTATCACATCTTACCCTCTGGCAGTGGGAAGCCATTCCCCCCTTGTCCTATCTGGACTTGGACCTGCTGGAACAAGTCCAAAATTCATCTTCATTGTTCCCACCAATTTCCTGAATAATGTTATTTCCTTAGCTAGCTTTTCAGTTATGATCTGTTCCATTTTTAACATTTGGATTTCAGCTTCAATGTCCTTAGAATTCATTTTACATACCTGTAAATGTATCTGTTTTCAGACATGATTTTTCCAGATACTTTCATTTTTGAGAATTTTATACAAATTTTATATTCTAGAATTAGGTTAGTAGTTTTAAATGAACTGAAAATGAGGATGTTGCATTTTCACTGGCTGTATTTGTACTATTAAGTGTTGTGGTATTTTCCTGGTTATTGTTTCCAATGAACTTTGCAGGTTTGTGGAAGACAAGATGTGGGTAACATTTTTGGAAGGAAGCTCTGCTCTGAATGTTATGAATTTGAATGGTATTGAGGTAATGTAAAAATGACTGAACCTTTGTACAGCAAGAGAAAATCCAGCTTTTTAAAGTTTTCTTGAGTGGGTTGGATGTTTTGTTCGTCTTTAATTCTTAGAAGTTTTTTCTGTTCTGTGCTAGACCGTTGCAACTTTTTTTTTTTTCCCTTTTGATACCACATACCAAATGCCATATAAAAGAAGTATCAAACTTAATTTATTTTTAGGAGGAGTATTGTTAGCAAAATGAAGATCTCCTACTGAGAGGAATCTTCATCAAATGAGGATTTTGAGGTTTTTTATGACTTAGAAAGCAGAGTTTAGTTTCTAGAATGAATCCATTTAACATATTTATAGCCTGCAGTTATTAAAAATTTAGCACTTCTGTACTGCAAACTTTGAAAAATGCCAAAATTTTAGCTTGCATTGACTTCTATGGGGCCAGTATTTAATCTTTGTGAAAATTTAACTTCTGACATTGAATTTTTTACTAGTCTGTGGCTGTTAAGTCTTAGAATGTGTGATGTTCGCAGATGGATCCTTGGTTCTGCCAAGGTGTCACTTGGCCATTCAGGCAGGAAAGGGGTTCAGGATAGAATGTCAGTTTGCAGAATGAAGACCTGCTCTGTGCCAGCCTCTAAAAATCACTTTATTTGTGTAGTATATAAGCAAGTCTGTTTTTCTTTATTAATAATAGTATTTCTGTCAGAATAAAGAAACCAGAAGATTCCTGATTAACTGAAAAGGAGAGCCATAGGAGATGAGTTGCTAGTTTTCCTACAAAAAAAAATTTAAATGGTTGTAGTGAACAGTTTAAATGACATAAATGTAGTTACTTACCAAAATGAAGTGAAAATCAGATTTTTTTTTGTTTAGTTGCGGAAATTCTGATAACCTTATTTGTGATATTTTCAGGAATTAATTTTTTCTTTTTAAATCTAAAATGCTGAGCTTTAATATTCCTACTCCTAATGACTTCTGTTTTGTGCATACCTTTTTTTGGCAATCCAGCTACAAGGAAGGATTATAAACATCAACTTGAAAAATCCCGATTGGATCAGAAGTTTGGAAGATGAAATGAATCTTGAGAAGATTAATATTGGGCTGCCTTCATCAACAAGCTCCACTTTGCTCTGTGAAGATGCTGATGTTACTGCAGACTATGATATGGAAGGTTTGTTGAGATAAAGCATTCCTTACTTTGAAATGCTTACAGTCCTAAATAACGTAGTTAATTTAATGCTTATATAAATACGTAACAAGTTTACGCCCATCTAAAATAGATTAGAAATCACAGTATTTCCAACAGTATCTTGACAATCTGCTTCACTCTCCTCTACATTTTAATATATCCTAAACTGACAGTTTACTCTTCAAAAGCATATCCACATTGGGCCTTTTTTTTAAACACCATTCCACCTTTTGCAAGCAGAAGTTATTACAAGTAGCAGATATCTTGAAATCTCCTGCCCAGCCTTCTGAAGAACAAGTGAAGCTTGCCATATTGCAAACCAAGGAAATAACCTGTAAAGCTAATTGTTTCTTAGATAAATCAACTTCGCAGTTGCCACGCTGTTATAATTACCTTTAATATATATCTATGATTTATATTATGCCTTGGAAATAGTTTCAACTGGTTTGAACATATATGCATTCTTCATGTGTAATTTTGGGATGCAAGAATCATACTTTGGTTGCTGAGCTAATTCCTTGGAACTCTGGGGCTTTTCTTGCATAAAATCCTATGCCCAGAATCAGTGTTTACATGTTTTTCTTCCCTGGGGCTTGTTCTTCAGGAGACATCGATGACTACAGTGCTGAAGTAGAAGAAATCCTTCCTCAGCACCTACAGCCAACGTCAAGCTCAGGGCTTGGAACCTCGCCGAGCTCTTCCCCACGTTCCAGCCCCTGCCAGTCCCCGACGCTGTCGGACGGACCCACGCTCCCGGTGAGACCCAGCCGAGCCCCAGGAAAAACTCCTGGCCCACCTGTATCCACACAGGGTGTGTATTGCACAGCTCCACTGCCTCAAGAACTGCCACACACAAGTTCTGTTGCAACGTGTCTGTAGAATCCTGGTTCACTCCAGTCATACTCAGAATACAGCCTTTGGCAATCCCTGCTCCTGTCAGCTCCAAGATATAAGTTGTAATCAGCACATTTGTAAATTGGCAGCACAATATGAAAACTTCTGTTTAAACACAGCCTTTTTTAAAATTATGAAGTGAACATGTGGACACAATGATGGTGTTTAGAATGGCTTCTAATTGAGTTTATTTTAACTGCTCAAATGTCTTGAGAATTTCCTTTGTAGCATTTTTTTCCAGAGAACTTAGTTCACAGGTAAGAGTCAAAATCAAAATTTAGAATGCTACAATTGGTAAGATTGTTCAGGATTTCATGAAAAACATAAATTTATTAAAACACGTGAGACAAAAGTTTCGGTTTAGGATATCTGCCTCTTTTCAACATTGGTTCATTCCTCTTGTTTCCCTTCTCTCAAAAACTTCTGGATCGTTGTTTCCAAGGCTGGAGACTGACTGTCCTCTCTGTGAGAAGAACTTGATATTAGAAAAGCTTTGCTGGGATTAGCATGTTCAAGAGACTAATTTTTGCATTGTTTTCTGTTGTATCCTTTAGCTGAATTCCAGACTGGTGCCCAGCAGAAGGAGCCTCCCCAGAGCCTGGAGCCAAAGCGTCCTCCACCCCCTCGCCCTGTCGCTCCTCCTGCACGTCCTGCTCCTCCACAACGGCCACCTCCACCCTCAGGTAATGTGGGGACCTTTTCAGGTGCTCCGGAATATTTGTTTTCAAGTCTGTGAGGTGAACTTGAAAGTGCAAACCCAAACTGCATATTACACTTGGGGCTCCCTGGTTTTTAACTGAAATGTTTAATTGGTACCTTTAAAAGCAGTAACAGCATGGGCAATAACAGCATTTTTACCATATAGATATTATTTAGTGAATAAGCTTATAAAAACTTATTTTCACAGTTTTAAAAATGTGAAATCTTAGAGCAATATTTAATCAATATTTTCATTTTTATAGCATCTATTTTAAAATAAAATAGAATGAACTTGTGCATTCATTGATTCATTGCTATTCCTTTAATTTTGGCATCAGTATGTATGCATTTTATCATGTCCAGGTTTTTAATGTAGACTTCATTTGGATCATCTGACAATGTGAACAATTGAGCACTAAGAGAAACTGGATGTTCAGAAGCATTTGGGCAACATAGTTAATAACAGACTGACCCTTGTGATTTTTAACTTTCTCATTCTTTTTCTTCCCTCCTACTATACTGATACTTTTCACTATTGCTGCATTCATTTCTTAAATACTGTCAGGCGGTAGGAGTCCTGCACCTGCTAGAAAAGAATTTGGAGGTAATGATTTTAATTGTTTTTGAATATGACTGCATAGCAAAACTGCAGTGGGGATCTGTTATGACAAAACATGATGATTTCCAAAGGTATAAAAATGGGCAGTTCTCAAAGTTACAGAACTGGATAATTCATGAATGTCGGTGTCATTTCTTTCTTCCCCCTCTGAACTATGTTTGACTTTTCAGTGAAATAGTATTTCTCCAGAAGTTGATATTTTAAAGTCAGAGGTGAAAGTTGTTCCAGGTTTTTATTACTTTGTCCTGGGTGAATACATCCAGCTTACTTTTCTGTGAAGTGCTTCTTCAAAGTAGTCTTTGTCCTTCTCTGTCACACATTTTGCTGTCCTGCTTGGACTTAATACATGAGAGAGGGTGAGAATTGTTAGTGGCACTTCCAGGCACTGCCCCTCAGTTTGTAGGAAAGAGGGGTTTTTGATAAAATGCTTCAAAAGTTTTGAGCAATCTGAGAAAATACATAAACTATTTTACATAGTCTGTAACTATCAGCTAACTTTGGTGGCAGGCTCTTAGATACTGGTGAGACAAGGAGGTTTTTATGCCCTAGGTGTAATATTTCAAATGAGTTAAAATGCAGAAGCTTTAGGAAGCAGTTGATAGAACACATTCAACATAGGTGATATATAATTCATTGTTCTTCAGTCCTGTATAGTTTTCTGTGCACTGACACACTTCTGCTTGCCTAATTTGTCTCAATTGTGCAAAGACTAGTCAGTTGTCTTCTTTTATCCTCTTTCCCAACATAGCTTTCCATAGTGTTGTAACTTGCATAAAACTTGCTTTTTATGCAATCATTTGAGACTGTTGTATATTTTTTCATATATTATTCCAACCTAAAGCTCTTCACTTTTTTTCTGCTCTCTATTTTCCACTCATGGTGTGCATGTATAAATACTTTGTTTTTCAGGGGTGTCTCAGTTCAGCTCCAAGCAAGTTAGCACAGGGCTGGAACCAAAATAAATGTCCCTATGGGTTGCTTTAGTGGGGAAAGGGTACCTGTTTCTCTTCCCTAGGAGGAAGGCTCCTAAAGCTCTGTGAAAATACCCCTGTATAGTGTGTAAGTGGATCAAACTTTGGGTTTAGACTTCCATAGCACATGCAAAGGGACATTGATCATGTCTATAAAATGTTGTGCCTTTTAAATGTTACTTTTTTCCCTCACGTGTTTTGACCCTTTTTTCCCCCAAGCGCTTCAGTCCCTTCAATGCCCATGGCACTTTTCCTAATGGCTCAGTATGCTTTGAAGATTAGAGGAGGATTTGGGCATCTAAGGGTTTTAGTTTGGTCATATTTTATATCAGAAGTAGGTCAGAATTCAGGTGAACAAGACTCTGCACTCATTGCAGGGCTTCACAAAGTGTAGACCTTTTGTATGGTAATACAAAAAAAAATTCACTTAAGATTCTGTGAGCTCCTGTTGTTTATAGTTAAAAATTAAAATGTTGCACTCCCAACATTTTACCCAAGTTTTTTTAATACATTACAGATTAAATTTTCAGAGAACATTAAAAACCATAAAGGCTGCTAATTGTCAATTGAAGTTAATAAATAACATTTGTGGGTTTTTTTCCTTTAATACTAGTAGTCAGAGTTCTCCTGATCGTTGCAATCAAGGCTTTTATCATTGGTTTAAACGGTGTTTCAATATCTGTAAGATTAAAATATTCCTATGCTGCCCTTTGTGATTGCATTATCACAGCATGGTAATTTTGGTTTCACACTATTGAAGAGTATTATGAGTGAGTGAAATCTCAGTTATTTACCCTCTGTGCCATTTCTCTCCCATGGAGTGAATATTTTTAAACTTGCCAAATCCTCGTGCCTAGAGATCTGTCTGGTGCACTGAGGTAGGAACATGTCCCTGTGTCACCCTTCTGCTTAAAGGAGCTGGCTTTAGTCATCATCCTACATAAAACAAGAGCAGTGGAATGTTCTCAGGCAGTGCCTTACCCCTGTGCAGCTTCACTGCTGCTCCTCTCACAGAGACATTCACAGTCAGAACCTCATGATGGGAATTGGCAGAGCCTGGATTTCAGCCAGAACAGATAACACATGCTAGGATTTAGTGTCTTTGAAGCAGATGTTCAGCCAAAGCAGAGATCTGACATCTCTGGAGACAGTCCCATTTCAGCCTTGTGTGCAGCCTTCACTGTGCCCACTCTGTGACAGAACTCACAGATCACAGAGAGCTCCTGGGCAGATCTCACACATGGCCACATGGTGAGAAAGCAGGAGGCTATGTCATAGCTAAGGGATGCCTTCAGTATTTCCATTATGTCTATATCCTGCCATGTTTTTGCCACACAATTTTAGGAATGCAGTATATGCTTGATGATATTGCAGAAATAAAATAATTCAGCATGGTTATGCATGATTGAAAATCTTCTTTCTCTCAATCTGAACTGTTAAATGAATTGGTACGGGTGTCCCAAGTGCACAGTGCTGCTCAAAGCCAACTTAGTAATACAGTTCTGCAGGATACAGTACATTATACAAAATGGGAAGCACTGCTTCCATCAAATTGCTTATTCAGATGTACCATGGCAGAAACAAGACTACTCAGTGTTCTGAATGACAGGGATCAGGTTTAATGTTGCAGGGTGTAAGTGCTGTGCTCACTTGTTCCCTGGTGTTTGAGTACAGGTCTGTGCTCTGCTTTATGAGAGGTTCCAGACTGTCATGTCAGATCACACTGGATAGCCAAAAGTTTGTGCAGAGTGAACATTTTGAAGGAATGAAATTCTCTTTCAACTGTGATGTAAAATTAAAATAATAGATGTTATTAAACACGATTGTACTTGCTGATTTGTAATTCACACCTGTCTGATTCCCCATGCTGCTACAGTTATTTCCTGCAGTTGACTGTAATCTATCTAGATCAGAGTTAAAATTCTGTAAAGCTGTTTTGTGGCAGTGTTCTTTCTGGTTTTTCTTTCTCAATCTACTGCTTTTCTTACGCAATGTACAGCTTCTCTTCTTTCTCTGAAAAGGTCTTGGAGCTCCTCCCAGTCCTGGGGTAGCTAGGAGAGAAGTAGAAGGTAACAACAATTTTTGTATTACAGAAATGGATTTCTAATTTAACACCTGAGTAATATTATTGCCCTTGTGATACTAAATGTGGTTTCATGGAGGTATTTATCATGAAGGATCTCTCTTTTAATTAGCATAGTGTCACCCAGCCAGGTTGCTTCCTGGTTTTCAGTGGTGGTGGTAATTGTTACATAAGGCATTTATGAAAAGCTAAGTGAAAACCTAAGAGTGCCCTAATTACGAATGCTTTTAAGTCTGACCCTCAGAGGAAGTTGTAGCTGACTGGTCATTAGAGTGACTTTATACTTGTAACAAAATCAGGAATCTAGGGAGCCTGACTTCTCATAAAGAGCTACATACATTCATATATTCTGGGGAGAGAAACTTCCATTTAAACGATTTGTCTATAATTTAATATTTTGCCTTTTTCTAAAGTGCGCAATGTGTGTAACACAGTTATGAGAGGCATTTCTCCTGCACCATTCTGGTTGGAGTACATGGGACTATTGTTGGATGGGTCCTGCTTTAGCCATGCCAGCAGAGTCATGGGCTTGGGTTTCTTCTTGTCCCTTAGGAATGTGTCCTTTACAGCAAATAGCAATACAAGTCCTAATAGAGTCACTGGCAGAGTTTCTTCCTGTATGCTACAATTAATTTTGGCTGCATTGCTGGTTCATTTTTCTAAGTTGGCAAAATCACTCTATCCATAGAATATTTGAGGTTGGAAGGCACCTTTGGTGGTTATCCTCTCCAGCTTCCTGCTCCAGGGAGGGTAAAATGGCACCAGGCTACTCAGGGTTGGGAGCTGCATCACTGAGAACAGTACCCAGAAACCCGTTCTGACTGATTCCAGGGCAGTCTGATAACTGGAGGCTGATTTGATAAACTGTGTGATGCACCACAGAGCTCCTTCCACTTACTGTCACTGACATGATGACTTTGCCTTCCTGGGAAATAAGCAGCAGAAACACAAGCCAGAATCCTAAACCTCCCTCTCTTGGACTACCCAGTTTGTTGCATCTGAGGCTGTCATCAGCATGGCCATGGTGAAACTGGTGTTCTAACAGATTTATCCCATAAACACCAGACAGTGAGGTCAGGAACTGTTACATCAGTTCTCTTTGTTTTAACCACTGCTCATAGAACATCTACAGAATGTACCACAAAACAAAACAGCTTCCAACACAATTGAGAACACAGGTTACCTGTACAAGTGGGTATCTTTAGCTTGCAACAAATAGGATGTTATTTGAATAATTCGTAATAAAAAAGGGTCAAATTACTTCATGTGTTCCATGGGATAAGAGTGTGTTAGTGACAGCTGGTGGGTATGTAATGCATTTTTAAAAAGTCACTGGTATCTTCTTGCTTCCATTCTCAGTAGTAGTAATGTAACATCACCATCTAATACCCATTTGTGGCTTATCTAACACAGATAATCTATTTTTTTTTCCATGCTTCAAAGCACAAAAAAGCCCTGGAACACAAAGAAAAGATACCTTAGGTAATAGATATGTGCTTTTTACTAATTATAATACAGACAGAAGTTGATCTTGAAATAAGTGCTAAGTCAGTAATCTCTTATATCTGTTACAGTTCGTAATCAGCCTCCACATTCAGCGGGTACAACCAGACCGGTAGGTATTGTTTTAAAATCATTTTCCTGCTAAGTGTCTACTCTTTATTGCAACAAGGTTTCTGTAAGTCATAACAGATGTAAGAAATCTGCAAAATTGACTGGTCAGTTAACAGCTTCTATGAATTAATTACCTCAACAATTCTCATCTATTGACTAAAGATACTGCTGGGAAAAAAGCCACCATATATATACACACTGGATGTGACTTGATTGTTTTGCACTCCTCAGTCACATAATAGGCTCCCAAATACACATTTTACATCTCCTTTCAAATAATTGCAAAGTTACTCTTTTTACTGTGTGTCCTTACTGATTTGGTGGAATGAAATGCATTATCTTCTGTACTGGAACATAAATCATGATGGCAGTTAATTGCTTACAGGCCATTAATGGATTACATAAGCAATTTACATCTTATGATTACTTGATATGTTATGGAGTTTTGTACCTTGTTTTAAAGATTAGTTTTCATAAAGGTCTTCATGTAAAAATGAAACTTTCAACTGTTTCAACAAATATTAGTTCCGTGTTTCATTCCTTTATTTGTGGAACTGAACTGAAGGAAGGGAATGAAGGGATTTATATGCATTCAAATGCTTCACTCCACACAGGAAATAAAGAGATAAAAGATATCTGCCTAATTTTTCTTAACAGTAGCAAGTAGGAGCCTTGCATGAGTGAAGTGTTTTAATAGCTACAGGTCTTCTTAAAGAATTACTGAGTAATGGGATTGTTTGTTGATAATTCTTTGACTTAGCAGCGTATTCCAGTATTGGAACTGCTGAAGATTGCTGTTGGAAGTCTCTGTTGAAATAAATTTTGCTGATTAATTTTTCTCAAAGAATTTGATTCTCATAGTGAACAATTCATGATCTTGGCTCTTTTATTTTCCTGGAAATGTAAAATGGCCTCTTCTAAAATTTGGATAAAGAAAAACTGGTATATATAGGAAAGAATATATTCATTTATCACTGTGTACTTCCCTTTTTTTTTTTTCCTCCTCATAATCTGGAGCTAGAACAGGATTTGCCATTTCTAAATCAGAAGAAAATCTGATGTACATAAGAGACTTCACCAGTGTCTTGGACTTGGCATAAGAGCAACATTTTTTGTCCATATTATCAAAGTAGAAAAAGCAAAACAAACCAAAAAGGCTCCAAAACCCAAAAAACCCAAACATAATAGAAGGCCTGAAAAAATATCTCCTAAGATGCCTTAGCTCAACCCTAGTTTGGATTTCCTGTCTAACATTCGAGGAGTTGAAGGGAGCTACAAGAAAGATGGAGAAAGAGGGACTATTTCCAGGGGTCTGGAGTGCCAGGGCAAGGTGGAATGGCTTCAAACTGCCAGAGGGCAGGGATGGATGGGATACTGGGAAGGAATTCTTTCCTGTGAAGGTGGGGAGGCCCTGGCACAGGGTGCCCAGAGAAGCTGTGGCTGCCCCATCTGTGGAAGTGTCCAAGGCCAGGCTGGACACTGGGGCTCGGAGCAGCCTGGTGTAGTGTAATGAGCCCTGCCCATGTCTGGAACTGGATGGGTTTTAAGGTCCCTCCCAACTCAAACTGCTCTGATTCTAGGAATGTTTCTTTCCTTTGTCTCGGGTGATTTTTGGATTTCATTTCAAGGATTTCAGGACCAAGGACAGTAGCTACAGTGGGTGCTGCTTCCCACTGAGGGCTCCTGAGGGCTGGTTTACACTTTCTTTCTTTTGTTTATTCTTCTTTCTTTTGGTGTATTTTTATTTTTTTAAATGCATTTTGCTGTATAATCCAATCATCCTCCTGCCTACTATCAGAATATTCAAAGAAATAACAAAATGCATCTTGGCAATCTCAGATCAGACAGGAATTTCCAAGGTCAGGTGTCTGAAAGAGTTTAGAATATTGGTAAATGGACTCAGCCAAGCATAAGGAATCACATGATATACAAAGTCAGGGACATATATCTAGTAAAACTAAGATCAAGAATGATACTTTTTTTATAGTGATGAAGTTTCTTTGCTTGTTGCTAATTACTTTTTGTGTACAGTTGTGCAATAGAGTTTGCTCTGAAAACCATTTCTAGAATATCCCCTGGTACACATTTTACAGGAAACAGATCTTACAAACTATCTTGTCTCACAATCTTTTTTCTCTTGAACTCTGACATTTTTATCACAGGGCCTTTTGTTCAGCTTTCAGTGTGGTGTTTGTAATTTGCTCTCCTTCAACAGTAATCTGGAATAGCTTCCTATGTCTCTTTAAATACTGATGCAGACTTTTAAATTTACCTTCCTAGCATATTAACTTCTATTCCATCAACTTCAGGAAGACTTCAGCCTTCAGATGAGGCAGAATGTGTGTTTCATTAATACTGTTTGTTGAGAAATGGGAGACCTCCAAGTAAAGTAGTTGCTCTTGTTGGTTTTGTTGCTTTCAGTTCACAGACTTAGGTAAATTATCTTACTAATACTAGCAAAATAGTAACTGTTTCTAACATTGTTGCACATATAAATATATAAAATTGAAAACCATTGTAAAAATCCTTTGCTTTGAATTGAGCCATCATCATGTTTTGAAAATATGTCCTTTGTTCTTGCAAAGAATCCTGATTATCCTGAATAACTTAGCAGTAGGTGACTACAGATCCAAAGTTGAACTAAAATACTTTCTTTTTACCAACTTTCCTGTCAGACTGTTCCTCCTCGAGCTGGAGTTATCAGTGTCCCACAAAGCCATGTCCGTCCCTCAGGGGCAAGACCAGCACCCGAAACTCAGACCAAACCAACTGAACCACCAAGGGGTAAGTTTCCTTTAAAAGTTAAAAATAAATGTCAAATTCCAGTCAAGTGCTACAGTCAATGGTTTGAATGCTTTATTTTCAACAAATGTCTCCACTTTTCACTAAAAATTAAGATTCTTTATTGTAATAGCGTTTGGCAGTTTGTGTTAAGCATCTGCAAGTATTGCAGACCCTTTCTAGATGCCAGTCCCAAGATCACCTGAGACCTTGACCCATAGATTTCATGGTATCAGAGAAACTGTGCAAAGATTGCAGTGTTTGGTCTGAGCACGCTGGTGTGTCCCATTGTGGCTACTGATCACCAGACACTCTAGGCAATAGTTGTTCTGTAATCATAAGATTTGGAATAGCATTTATGTCTTGACTCTCAAAACAACTTCCTAAACTTGCAGTTTAAACAACCCCTTTATGAGTATAAAAATATACATTTTATAATAGTGACTTCCAAAATACTTTTCAGTACACTGAAGTACATTTAGGAGTGACATGGCTTCTGGTTCTGTGTTTTGTGTAAAATCACAGCATGGTTTGTGTTGGAAGGGACCTTGAAGATCATTTAATTCCAAGCCCCTGCCTATGGTATCCCAGGTTGCTCCAAGCCCTGTCCAACCTGGCCTTGGACACTTCCAGGGATGGGGCAGCCACAGCTTCTCTGAGCACCCTGTGCCAGGTCCTCCCCACCCTCACAGGAAAGAATTTCTTCTTGATATTCCATCTAACTCTGCCCTCTATCACCTTAAACTTTAGTAACAATTTTTAATGGAGATTTTGCTGAGTTTTTGATTTCCAGTCCTGTTGTTCCAGCACCTGCTGTTCTTACAGCCCTTTCCCTGCAGTTCTCTCTGGTGCTTCCCCATCCTGCCATCCTTAAGATTCTTTACAATTCCTTACCATGAAAATGACTGCAAATGTACTTCCAGGCTCACCATTGCTTCCTGAACCACTAAAGCCTCAGGCTGCTGGACCTGCTCAGCCCAGCACTCCTGTGCCAAGGATGCAGGAGCCCCTGATCCCTGTGGCATCGCATCTGTCTCAGGCAAGTGCCCCACAAAGTCTGGAGCCCCCCCAGCCGCCACCTCGTAGCCGCTCATCTCACAGTCTGCCTTCTGAACCTGCTCCCTCCCAGCAGCAAGTAAGTAAAAAAACCCCTTGTAGATACATTCTTTCACTGTGTAAACTAACACAGCTTGTACTGAATGCTGCAGACTTGTGAAGAATTGTTAAAGCGAGCAGAAACAAAAATAAGGGTCCAAAGATTGGATTTAATGGTCATGGGGCTCCAGGAGAGTAATAATGTCTTATGTATTGTCCATTAATAACTAACATCTTAAATACTAAACATTGAATTTAGGATTTCTTATGGTGGCCTTAAAATTTATGGGTAGCTCATTCTTAAAATTATGTTGTCATTTGGCAACTTTATATGGAAAAACATTCAATCTAAGAAATTTAATTTTATAGTGATATGTGCTTGACAAGCTGTATAGTAAGTAGCTAGCATAGGTTTTAAATAGTTATTGCATGATGTGATGCTTTATGTTGGTGATCATTCATTGAAGGGAGATGATAGAAAAATTAATAAATTAAATCAATATGTTAATAAATAGTTATGAGAAATAGAATTCTCCCCCTTCCCCAGTGGCAGTTAAAATACAGAAACGTATCCACATAATGTGAAAATTTCATCCAGTAGCATTAACATTCTGTTCTCTGGGACCATTTAGACTGTTATGATAAAAAAACACCAACCTTTTCTAGGAAAAGCCATAGTTTCTTACTACTGCTTAAAACTGCAGAAGCAGGTTTTCAGTGCTGCTCAGGTTTTTCCTCATGCCTGTATCTGAAGCCCTTTTTTGCTACAACAGTTAATACCTATTTTATTAGGTACCACAAAAATAGGTGAAGCAGCCAAATTCAGTCCTCAGTGAGCTGATTTTTTAAATTCAAATTGAAAAAAATCTTTAAATGCTTTTCCTTTCTTTTTCCTTAACCTCTTTCTTTCCTGTGAACTGCTTTTCATTTTGGAAACTTGGGCAAAAAAATACAGTTTTCTGAGGAAAAGTCTTTAAAGAAATACAAGGTCTTCTGAGGGGTAGTGAATTCCAAGCCCATCCTTCTATGCAAATCCTGATTGTGGTATTGAAGAACCTAAATGTCTCCTTATTAAAATAATTGCTTGTACAGTGTGAATATTCAGGACTCTATACAATCTATTCATTGAAAAAGAGAATTTTTTGTTGTAGATAGATCTTTTGTATTGTAAAGAAAGGAGATTCTAGAGCTCCATAGAAAGAGAAGCATTATGGTCTTTTCAGCTTGCAAAACTATTACTATAGATGAGGGATTATACCAATACAGTTCCCAGAATGAGAGCTATGGGGCTTTTCATGTTAATTGATGATCAGAATTAGACCACTCCTGCTCAGGTTCTTATAATTGGTCTCCAAAAAGTAGCACAATCAGCTGCAGAATGACTGTATAGAAATATCATTAGAATGGACTTGAGGTGGTTTTTTATGACTCTTAATGGTTGAGCTTATAGTAGAAGACAACAGAAATTGAAAATTTAGTGTAGGGTGTAGTAAGTACTTGTGGTTTGTATTCACAGCTCAAAAAACAGCTTTGTGAAAACTTCTGAAAGTATTTTTAATGTGAGGTTGCTTTGTTACTTGGTTTTTCTTTCTAATTTTCTTTCCTTTGATATCTGTTTCTCTTTCACAAGCCGGAGCAACCGTCAGGGTAACAGGTATCTGACTATTTACCAATCTTGTATGTGGTCTCCATCTATTCAAGCAGAAAAGATGTATGAATGTTGTTTTCATACATCTACAGTCCCATCCCCGTTAAAAACCACCTGTCTGCATTCATGGATTGACTGTCATACCATAGTTTGCTTTTTCCTTTCTTAATGCATTTAAAAATGAGACTGCATTTATTAGGGCCAGAGCAACTATTTTGCATCACCTATGTTGCTTAGTCACTGCTGAACCTCCTGGTCTTGGTCTGTTTGGGGAAAAAAAGATCAGTGTTGGCAATAAATGTTCCCTTTAATGCAAATAAATCATGATGCTGTTGAACTGACAAATTCTTTTTCAAAATAAACTCCATACTTCTCAAGGAACAGAGAACTTACTATGACCCAAAATAAAACAAACTGTTTGTTACAATTTTAAAAGCATTTGGTTCCAGAATTACTCAAAGCAAATTTCTACTTAGAATAAGGAGCAATTTGGATTCGTAGTCTCTTTGTGATCTTGTACTTTTAAAGGACCACAGGACTTAACCAGCTGGTGCCAGGCTGCATTTGATTTCTATTCTTTCTACAGTTCTATTTTTTCACATTTTCTCCTAAATTACTCAATGCCTTTGTTTTAATATTATTCTGCAAAAAACTTCAACTACAGACAATTCAACTGTTTGGGTATGTTAAGTTTATCTGTTAAAATCATTAAATCTTTTTGTGACATTTGAATTCTTAGAAGCTGATTCAACTTAAGCTTAATTCATTTGATAAGGGGAAGCTCCAAATTCTGTTCTGTCAATGTGCATACTGAACAAAGTAGATACTCCACCTTTTTAGACAGTTCGTACAAAGTAAAAAAGTTGCATTGTTGTTTGAGGCACTGTATAAAAACAGGAATATTTTGGTGTTAACAGCTGAGAAATTCTGTGGAGAAAACTGTCTTCTCCAAGGATAACTTGTTATTTTAAATATGAAACCAGTGATCATCCCTTTCCATGCTAAGAAATACTGGAGATGCCTACAGATGCCTGTCTACATAGAAATGTCTGACTTCATATACTAATAACACTAATGTTTCCTTTCATTGTGGTGCTTCAATGCTACTTGTAACATCAATATGATAAACTCCCAAAGTAACCCAGTGCTTTTCGTTTCATAGTTGTGCTGGGCTATCCCTTGCTTAGAATACAGGAGCATTTCCCAAACATTTTCTTATCCAGCATTCACTTAGTCTTTTTTGCTAGGATTGTGACTTGCAGAGGAAGTAGGTTCCAACTGCATCAACTCCGAGGAGGGGGGAGCGGAGTTTAACAACTTAAAGGCTTTTCATTAGACAGGGTATTCAGGCTGTTGTTTCCGTTCTAGTTTAAACAAAACTGGGTTGAAGTTTCAGCTGAGGAGTGAGAAGGGGGGCGGTAGGAATAACCTGGAACCGGCTGCATGATTCCTGAGCACGTTGTTTCCTTTGCAGCTGAATCCCAACGGGACACACGGCACTAACCCTGAACCCCAGCTCAGCAGTGACCCTTTTGAAGACCTGTCATTTCAGCTGCTCGTGTCCAAGATGCAGACGTCTGTCCAAACATCATCTGCTGCAACCTTAAACCAAAAGGAGTCGATACAGTTGCCTTCAGCAACGCAAAGAAATGCTGATAATTCGAATACTGTAAATTGCATGCCAGCAATGCCTCCTATTCCAACCTTTCACTCATCCCAGGAACATCAGCACAGCTCTCTAAATCCATTTGTTACTGGGCTGAACTGCTCAAACCTGTTCACTGAAATAACTCCTAATGCTGGGAACCCATTTAGGATGGAAACGCGGCAGTCTGGGATAACCTCACAGGCACTGGTAGGACCTGCTGCTTCCCACCCATTCCCTCCTCTGCCCCCCCCCAGCTGTAAGACAAGCAAGCCTGTATTTCCTGTGGATGCAGTTGAAAATACGTTTTGCTTGCAAAGTAAATCTCTTAAGGTAGAAAACATACAGCCCAAAGGATGGGTGACATTTGATGAGGACGAGAACTTCAACATGAAGCTAAAGCCATCTGCAAGTGTTCCGGATTTTAAGCGACTCGGCTCTGGGAAATCAGCTGGATGGCCAGGTTTGCTGGGAACTGAACAAGAGACTTTCCTTGGTTCAGACTTTAACTTTGATGGTGACTGGAATAAAAGTTCTACTGATTACTTCTGTGCGATGCCAGCAAGAAGACCACCTGTACCCCCCGTACCATCCAGAGCAACCAGCAACAGGTCCCCTGCAGATCCCTCCCTGGCACCCAAGGTGTCACCAACTCATGATTTTACAGAAAGATAGATGGTCAGAGATACAAGATGTTATATTTGTTGCTACATTTATCCAGTAGAATAATTGGGCATTTGAGATTCTTCTGTGTGCAATAATTAATTGTTAAATGCACTGAAACTTAACTTTGCTCATAAACAGTCACTTCTGCTTGTGTATAAATTTTGAATGTGTATATATGGTAGAGCACAAAAAATGGTCTGAAGTTTATTAAAATCCTGATGAAGTAGTATTTGAATAGACAAAAAGAGAAGAAGGGTGAGCTAATGTCTCACTAAAACTTATCAGTCCTGGACACAGATTTTGCTTAGGGAGCTCTTTCATTTCTGTTCTCTTTTGTGGAATTTCACAAGAGGCTCCCTGCTGGTAGCCTCCCCCCTCCCTTTTGACTGTTTCGTTAGTTGATATTTATAAGTATTTACCAAAGAGCTGCCAAAGTTTATTGAGATTTGAATGTTGACAAGTATTGTTTAGAAGCTGTTTAATTTATAACAGAGGCTATGGATATTTGTAAGGCTTATATTTGAAGGCACAACAAAAATAGTTTACTTTCAAAATAGAAACAAAACTTTGCATATTAATATATTCAATTAATCTCCTGTGTCAGTACATTTTAGTTACGAAATCCTATTGTGACATACACTCACTAGCACTAATTCAGAATAATTGTTCCATATCATCCATTTATTCATTACTATTTTAACTATACTTCTTTTTTTTTTTCCACAAATTGGAAACAGCTGATACAGCAAGCTTTTCCTCAACCTCTGGAAAAAAGTCCCCTTGGCTTTTGAGATACAAAGCAGTATTTACCCATTACAGACTAGATAGTCTGCCGGCCAGAGGGTGAAACAACACACTGGGATTGTACTTAGAGTAGTAAAATACCCCAGGACAGCACGCTTTTTAAATCCTTAGATGCTCTCACAACATGATCCATGAAATAATCCACTATTCCTTTGGACAGCCCCTGGTTAGCCACGAGCTGCAGCCGCCTAGAGGAGTGATAGTCAGTTTTCTATTGTGCTTTTTTCCGTTCAGGTCATTCAAGTTGAACATTTGGAACAGCAGTGGTACTACTTGTGCTTCGGTGTGTGAGTTACCTTGTTTTATGCTGTTGCTGCAAACATCTGTGTGATTGATGTCTTGGTATATTCTTACATTAGCAAACCAAATTCAGGGGGGAACTTTTGCTAGCGGGAGTCATGTGATAAATATGTTGTCGAATATTTAATTGCAGTGATTAAAAACTATCTGTCTGAACTGTACCTGGCGTGCGGCACCTCTGCACTTCACAGGACTGCGGGGACCACAGAGAGTGCTCCAAAATTCCAGTGTCCATATTAATATAAATAAACTTGTGTGTGTATATATATATATGTATATATATGTATGTATATATATATATATATATATATAAAAGCTGTAGTAAGGCCCTGCCATGTGTTGATGGGGGCAATGAGCAACAGTAGACGCTCTGAAAACATGGAGGATGGAGGTGAGACCCACTCCCCACGTGTCCCTGGACTCTGAGTGTTCCCTGTTGCGGTGTTCCCACTCACCTGTCCATGGCTGTATCCCTCGGGACACCCAGGTATGCGTGAAATATTCCCACCCTTATGATCTGGGTGGTCATTCTCTCTCTGTGCCCCTGTGTTACCAAATCCTCCTAAATTGTCATGATAAATAAAACCTTCTACAACCGTCTTTTTAGTGTCAGCAAGTCAGGCGTTACTTTATTCTTGGCCGGGGGCTGCGTGGCTGGCAAACTTCCAGCCTCCATACAGACATTGATACAGAACTTTTTAGCTTATTTTATATTTTTAGTAAACAAAGACATTAACGTTCATTGGTTCTAAATTACATAATTATCTTTCATTAATATTCTGTCATTTATTGGTTATTGATTTTTCACTTCTTATGCTAATTAGTCCATATTTTTAGTCTTTTTATATCTTTCCCTTTAGTAGGGAATTTCCAATGCATATACTGAGTTTTTATCTGGTAGTTTCTGCAGTGTCCTTGTGATCCATAAATTCTGCATTCTACATGTCCAACCTCACCAACCCCTCTGTCTCTCCCGGGCATTGTTCATCGGACAGATGAACGCCAGAGCTAGTTTATCAAAACTGAATGTTTCACTACTTTTCCCAAGCTGTCTCCATAGAAGTAGCTTATAACAACTTTGCTACGTGCTGGCTGAGAGTAATTTAAGAATGGTCCACTATTTATAATTTATATACATATAGGTGATGATTAATTAAAACAATTAATTTAAAAGATAATTAAACTCCTTGCTTGCAATTAGTAAGACGTTCTATCCTTTCCAGCACCGGGCGGGGCGCGCGGGCCCTTTAAGCGGCTCCCGTGCCCTCACGGGGTGGCCGGAAGTGGAAGCGGCCGCGGGACCGGCGCCGTTGCGGGGGGACCGGCGGAGGCGCTGTTGTTGCGGTGGCTCCGGAGCGTCCCGGCGGATCCCGAGGGATCCTGGTGCTGCCGACGGGGGCGGCAGCGGCCCCCCCGCGCTCCCAGGGCGCCCCGAAGCGCCGGGCGAGGCCGGTCCCCGCGCTCCCTCCCTGCCGCCGGTATCCAGGGACTCGGCTCCGTTGCTGAGGGGCCGCCCCGGCCCGGCCATGGTGCGTCTGCACGTCAAGCGCGGCGCCGAGAGCCAGTTTCTGGTGGAGGCGCCGGGCAGCGCCCGCCTGGCCGAACTGGCGCCGCTCGCTGCCCGCATCCACAACGGGCGGCTGAAGGTGCAGCGCCTGTGCTTAGGTACCGCTTGGGGCCGCGGGGCGCGGGAACGACCCTCAGGAACCGCCCGGGCAGCGGGAACGCGCCGCCTCCGCGCCTCACGGGGCCGGGATCGCATCGCGCCACCGCGTGTAAATTCCTGGTTTTGGTGGTTTTGTGAGGGCACTGGCACAGCGCTGAAAACTCCCGCTGCGTGTGCCGCTAGTGACTAGCTGCTTAAATCAGGGAATCGTGGAATGGTTTGGTTTGGGAGGGACCTTAAAGCTCATGCAGTCCCACGCCCTGCCGTGGGCAGGGGCACCTTCCGCTAGCCCAGGTTGCTCCAAGTCCCGTCCAGCGTGGCCTTGGACACTTCCAGGAGCCACCACAGCTTCTCTACCCTCACAGGGAAGCATTTCTCATCAGTATCTCATCTATCTATCTCTGGCAGTTTGGCGGCATTCCTCCTTGTCCTGTTACTCCAGGCCCTTGTCCAAAGTCCTCCAGGGCACTATGAAGTGCTACTTTTGTGACCAGCAGTGCCTCGACGTGTGTGTGAGCATACCCGGCCGTACAATGGAGTCAGTGACGTGTCTGAATTAGTGTTGAGTTCACTTCTGAGGCAGCTTTAAAAAACATTTCCCGCCCCATCGTGGGGCTGTCAGAGCATAGATTCCTGTCAGTTGAGCCTGACCTGGGGGTGCAGCCCACCCACACCTGCTGTGCAACAGCCGCAGTGTTTGTGGGGTGTCTGAGGCCATACTGAGGCTGCTCTGAAATGTAAAAGATCTGACTAGGGAAATACCAAAACGAAAAGGTTTATGGCCACCAAGTACCATGTGGGTTTGCCTCCCTGCAGGTGTCATGTGTTACATTGTTTTACAGGTATGTAAAACGTATAGATTTCAACATAGTTACAGCATCCATATCTATATATATCTGTTTATATCCCTTATTATTTATTCCCTGTACTTACTTGCTTAAAAACTAAAAGCTAGGGGCAAGGTTCACCTGCATGTACATCACGTGAAAGGCTTTTGTAAAGGTACTATAGTAACAGAGACTTTTAATCTTGTTCTCTAAACATGCTAAAGAGATGGAGGAGCTGGCAGAACATGGTATTTGCTTACCTTACAATATGCAAGGACTGACAGATGAGCAGATCGAAGAGCTGAAGTTAAAGGATGAGTGGGCAGAGAAGTGTGTCCCAAGCGGTGGAAGTGTCTTCAGGAAGGATGAAATGGGGCGAAGAAATGGGTTTGGTAAGTCAAATGTAAATGCTTGTTTCTCTGCCTTCAGAAACAGACAATCCATAATATAAGAGGGAACAACAAATCCCTAATTCTGGAACGAGATAGCCAAACGTTAAGTCCCACACACGTGAATTGTGTCTTGGGTTAGAATCTGGGGTAATGCTGATTAACAAGCCTAAAGAGCAGTATCTCTCTCTTCAGCATGTAAACAATCGCCAGGAGCAAGTTTGACTGTTCCAGTTTAGGTCACTCTCCCCATTTGTAAATGTACACTTGAGAACTGGTTTTCCCCAGGGACTCCAAGATACATTAACAGGTTGTTTTTCTAATATTTCTCCTTTTTTCTCATTGACTGGGACTCGGATTCATTGAGCATGTGTTTGTAAGTGGGAGGATAGCCTTGTGATATTGACAAAGTTAGACTATTGAACAGTGTGTATATGTAAACCAAACCAAGTACCATGAAATGATGCACTCAAGTGGGACATAAGCTGGGAATGAGTATCCTTTAGCTGGATTTTTGTTTTTGAGGACAGGCTTTTTATAGCAATTAAAATAGATAACAGTGATATGAAATGTACAGTGTATTTGCAAAACTGTCTCTGTTGTTAGATTGTGATTTTAATTAGAAAAGTCAGAAAACTGCAAGCTGTTGTGCCCAGCTAAAGCATGTCTGCTGGTGCAACTCCCAATAGTCTGGCAGGGAAGGAACCTTGGCTTATGCTGTGGAGGGTATGGGATTATGGTTGTTGCTTTCTACTGAGTACCTTTGTCTGAAATGAAATTCCAGGTCATAGAATCAGGGAATTACAGAATAGTTTGGGTTGAAAAGGACCTTAAAGCTCATCCATTTCCACTCCCCTGCCATGCATAAGGACACCTTCCACTAGACCACATTGCTCCAAGCCCCATCCAGCCTGGCCTGGAATACTTCCCAGGGGTGGGACAAATACCAGTCACGTGTCTTTGGGGAAAAGTAAGTTTGTTTATCCCATGAAAAATATTTATTTGTTTCTTAAGTCAGTAAGAGGTAACAGGAACGAACTATCCAACTGGTAAATAGGCTGCAGCTTAGTCGTGTTTCTCCTGCTTTATTATTTAATACTGTTTCATTTGCTCAGAGTAGAGACTGGACAGGTTGTGTGCTTGGTTTCTTTACAGTAAGTGTAGACTAGGAAATGTGTTTCTTACTTTTAGCTCCGAATGAAAAAATGCAGCAAGTTATAAAGAAGACAATAGAGGAAGCCAAGGCATTAATCTCTAAGGTAAGTTTCCTCAAGTGGTGTGCGGGGCTTTCCTAATAAGTGCTGTGGAGTTGGGCATCTTAAATATAATCAGATTTTTTTCAGTGCGAAGGCTGACAGTTCTTGAGAAATGCCATGAAGTGATGTGAATAGTCTAATAAAACCTGACATTTTGGTTAATGATTTTCTTCAAGGCTTTTGGCAAATGGTTCAACAGGTTAAGGAATCAGATACTAAACTCCAAAGGAATGCTGGCAGCCAAGTCCATGTGGAATGATTAAATCACATTCAGTTTTATCCACGCAATTTGCCGTTGATGTGTTCTTTGGGTGAATGCTTGTCGTGCTTTCTGGTGAAAAATTAACTGCATTCTGTGCTGTTCTTGGAGTTAACAAAGTCTTTTGACTTTTATGTCTAATTAATTGAAAAATGGGTTCTAATCACAGAATCACAGACGGTTTGGTTTGGAAAGGACCTTAAAGCTCATCCAGTCCCACTCCACTGCCATGGACAGGGACACCTTCCTCTAGAGCAGGTTGCTCAGAACTCAGTCCAGCCTGGCCTCGAACACTTCCAGGGATGGGACAGGGGTTAGGCCTTGGTTTGACAAGCACTTGGACTCATGCTCAGTCCTGCTGAGTGTGTGTGTTCAAAGACAAGCACAAGGTTTGCCCTGATGGCATGGTGCTCTCAGGCATTCAGATTCATATTGCCAAATTTGTAGGTCCTCTGTGTTGTGTTTCAGCTTTTGCATGACTTTGAAACACAAACTTAGTAATATTTCTGAATGGAGTTAAGGATAGTTTGGGAAGTGGTTTGTTTGGTTCACCACTTCATAATGACAAAAAAGAAGAAATGTGCTTATGTATTTGAGGTTGTACTGACCAGTTAACCCGATCAAGATCATCCACAAGGAGGCAACATTCCCTTACCCTAGTACTTAGGAAACTATTAAATCTGTAGGGAAGAACTTTATTTCTTTTCTTCCAGATGTGTCATGTTTCTCCTTTATCCTTGCAGTACGGTTTGGAATGATCTCAAGTACTTGGTCTTACAGATCTCTTTATGAGCTATGCAATTTGCCAAGCTTTACATTTCTGCTCACATGTGCTCTATTTTTTTCTCAAGTTTTAAGCCCCTTCTCTATCCCTCACTTGAATTCTGCTGGCTTGAATCATGTTCATGAATCACAAATGCTTGGAGCCAAAGCATCCCTGTCTGGTATCTGGGGTCATTTGTGTCCTGGTTTAAGCCCTGTGCTCCACAGGCACTTGTCTCCTGCACAATTTAGTGAAGATCTCAACTTTTTTTGTTTCCTTCCCCATCCCACATAAGCAGGCTAAACAGAGGGGCCAAAGGCAAGAGATGTACTCTAAAGTCAGCATTCCAATGGGGAAATTTGCACTCCTAATATCTTTGTGCAGCATGTTAGCTCTGTTCAGATATCCCATCACTGAACCTTTGAACTGGCCACAAAGCAAAGTCTGCAGGTTTGCTTGTATTGCCAATGATCCCTGTTTATATTTCAGAAACAAGTTCAGGCCAATGTGTGTGTTACTATGGAGATGGTGAAAGATGCATTGGAGCAGCTCCGAGGGGCTGTGATGATTGTGTATCCAATGGGATTGCCTCCACATGATCCAATTAGGATGGAGTTTGAAGATAAAGAAGACTTGTCTGGAACTCACGTATGCAGTAATGTATTCCCATTATATATAGTCCCTGGGTTAAACATGGGCTATGCTGTTCTTCATCCTGTCAATGAAGGTTGTTTCAACCTCCAATATGGAGGATTTGTTGCCCAAAGTGTTTATATTAGATCAAGATTGAATGGAATATGAATAAAAATGTCATGGATGAGTATGAGGAGAAAGATGTAGAGTGTAAAATTACACTTCATGTTATGAATTCCAGAAAGACTTTTTCCCCAGAAAAAAAATCTGGTTTGGAAAAAAAAGCAAGAAACAACACCCCCCCAACCCTTCACCTTGTTTATTTTTCACAGGCTGGCACTGAAGTTATAAAAGAATCGGAAGCACAGCTGTGGTGGGCAGGAAAGCAGTTGGAAGAAACAAAGCTGCTCTCTGACTATGTAGGCAAAAATGAGAAAACAACCATCATTGTCAAGATCCAGAAAGTGAGCATTGCTGGGAGATTACAAGTTCCTCACCCCTGATTGTCTGTTCTCTGTGGAAGAGAACTATCCATAGGAGTATAAAATGGGTTCGATTAGTTCCAGCTTGAGCATCTTAAAACTGTCCATCTATTTTAAATTTTGAATGAATTATACTCTTGAGTGTAATAATTCCTTAACCTGTCAGCTACATACTGTAGTTGCTATTTCTTGCTCTATAGTATTTTTGTGAAGTACAACAAAGAGGTATTTAAAGAATAGGTAAAATACAAACTGACAAGATTTATGGCAAATCTTGCCACCTGCAGGTTCTGCAGTGCATCCCTGAGAGGTAAGTCAGGTGATTTATGTGTTTGTCACTTAGAAGACCAGATTTGCTTTCTCTTTCCTCTCAGTGTCACTGGAAAATGGTGTAGCATCTCAATAGCCACTGAAGTGTAGGCTCCCAGGAACGTTATCTGTTTAATTAGTTGAAGGACTTGCTCAAAGAGCAAGAGCAGTACCGGGGTTTCTCTCTGCCTAAACCGCTTCAGACCCTGTTTGTTATTGAGAGCCATCCACCACCTCCATGCCAGATGCTGTGTTTGCAGTTGCTGACAGCAACTGCTTTCTGATTTGTCTATCACTTCTTCCAGGAGCACAGTTGCCTGAATAAGAAATTTCCTTTTATTTGTTGTGATTTGTAGCTCTCTTACTTCCCTGCTTTACTGAGTCCTGTGTCTGTATTAGTAGGGGAGCTAAAGATAGGGGCCCATCCTGAGATATCTAGAGTGACCTTAAAATAGATTTATTATGTCTTTTAGAGTGGAAATTTAAATAAAATAGACTCAATCCTGTTTGCATCTTCCACTGATGTCCATAAAATTGACAGCATGATTTAGATACAGAGATGAAAAAATAAACCTCACTTAAAAAAAATAACCCTTAGTTCCCTGTGAGGGTGGTGAGGCCCTGGCACAGGTTGCTCAGAGAAGCTGTGGCTGCATCATCCCTGGAAGAGTCCAAGGTGAGGTTGGACAGGGCTTGGAGCAACCTGGGATAGTGGGAGGCATCCCTGCCCATGGCAGTGGGGTGGAATTAAATGATCTTCAAGGTCCCTTCCAACCAAACTGTTCTGTGATTCTATGAATGCAGCCACAGTTTCTCAGCATTTATTTTCCTGTCCTGAGGGACCTCATTAAATTTGAGCTATCCCGTTGTCTGAAGAAAGGTTTTTGTTGTCATTGTGTAGCAGCTTCTCCTTTGTATCACAAATGCCATCAGCAACATTTACAATTCCCCTTCCAGAAAGGACAAGGAGCTCCGGGGCGGGAACCTGTCATCAGTCATGAAGAGCAAAAAGAGATGATGCTGTACTACTACAGGAAGCAGGAGGAGCTGAAGGTAAGTGTTCCTTTGGTGCCTGAGAGCTGAGCTGCTCCAACAGAGCTCAGATTGCGTCCCTCACCACCTCCCTCCCCTCTTTGCCACAGAAACTGGAGGAGGAGGATGACGACTCATTTCTGGATGCTGAGTGGGCAGACAACCATGCTCTGAAAAGGCAATTTCAAGGTGTAAAAGACATCAAATGGGGTCCAAGATGAAGCTCTGCAAAGCCCTTCTTAAGCTGCTTGGTTGATGCTCTTGTTTGCAGTAAGGAGTTGTGTTGTGTGTGGTAGATTCTTCTGACAGCAGCTGAAATTGTCACTTCTGTGGCCTTAGGTGTTCAATAAATGTTCATATTTCTCTGTGACTGCAGCAGCACTTTCTCTGCAAAGAATTGAACCAATGCTCTTGAAGTCTGGTATTTTAATAGAAACTTGTAATTTGGATATGGAAACATCAATCTATTTCATAGATAAGAGATCTAGTAAATATGCACTGGAATATTCGGTGTTGTTCTGAGTGGTCTTTATACTCTTCTCATTCTTGCGTTACTCTTAGATAGTGTGCTCTGGAGAAGGTAATTTATTTCATAGGAAATCGATTTCCCCCGAGTAATCCAGGGAGAATTAAAGGTTTTTATGTGCTTGTTCACATTTCAACATAGCTATTTCCAAACTGTCATTTTGAAATGAGTTAACCTCTTAATAATTGTTTAAAGGAAGAGTTTTTATATAAACACAAGTAGCATCCTTGTGGAATACTTCATTTTCATTCTTCGGGTTTAGTTTTTATTGCTGGTATATAGAGTTTGACAGAAATTCATATACAAAAATAAAAATCATTTGCAGGTAGGTTGGGTAAACCCAAATTTAACAGGACCAGATCTCTTAAGATGGAAGTAAAAAAATCATCGTAATTGTCTGTATTAGTATGGTTGAAGAGACATAGATCAAGTTAAAAGTCAAGTGTTTGCTGAACTCACAGCTTGAAGGTTGAATTCAGAAAAGATAATTAATGCCATTCAGTGAACTATTAATGGTGGTTTTACTTCAATCACTGATTTTTTTACTTTTAGGGAAGTTCGGTGTCTGATAGTTTTTCTTGAATCTCAACCTTACAGTAACATGGCTTTTTACAAAAAGCATTTCTGAGTTGCAGAACCTTAAATATTTTTTATTTAAAATTTATTTGGAATTATTTCACATGGCAAAAAGGGTTTTTAACAAAACACTTTGTTCTACCACTCCCTAAGAGGAAAATCAGTGTCCTGGAGCTTATAATATTCTCATTTCCTCTCTGAAAGCAAGGGAAAAGCAGGCATAGGAAATATTTAACACAGATTCTGCATCCCTTTGACTGCTGTTCCCTGCTGTAATTGGTGCTGGTTTTTTCTTTGGCTGAGCAAATGTTCCATAGCATTGATCCTTTTTGGAGTTCTCATAACAGTGTTTGTGGATCTGCTGGATTCATTTATTGTGGCTGAAACTGAATTAACTCACTGGAAAATTACTAAAGAGTACCAGAATTCAGTAAAGCCTATGGGTATTTAACTGTCTGGGGAGATAATGAGATAGAAACACCACACATGGGTTTGCAAATTTGCAAAAGCGTTTGTCTTTCTTTTAAACCACTTATTTCTGGAAGTTTGAGAGCAGCCATGCCCTTCCAGGGGGAAAATCCATTCTCTCTCAAAGGATACATACAGCAGAACATTGCTATTATTTTTGTTTTGTGGCCATATCACCAACTTGATGAATGGAAATCATTTCCACACCTGGTTTCATTCCTTCTCATGGTTTTGCTTTCCCACACTGCTCCATTCTCTGCATCACACAGGATTCGAAAGGATTTATTTATTGCTTCCTGCAACCTCACCCAGCATTTCTGGCGACAAACTTGAGACTATTTTCAAGGCAGGAGTGAGGATTTCAAACACCCACACCAGCACTGCATGTTGCTTTCCAGCAAGTTCAGATGTTGATGCTGAGTCATATAATTTCCAGATGTGTGTCATGCCCACAGCCGTGTGTGGGGCACGAACCAAATAGTCCAAAAAACTTGCAAGCCCACCTTTGCAGTATTTTTGATAACCTGTTAATCAATATCATGTATAGCACAGGCTATGACAACTTCCCCCTGGAAAGGGGAGAGCAGTGGCCCAGCGAGAATGCAGCCAGGCTCCTGGGCTGTGCCCAGCCTTTCCTGTAGTTTCCCAGTGCTCTGGATGACCTCAACCCTCCGTCCATCTCCTTAGCCTCTCTTCCTTCTGCTGATAGGATGCTAATTGCTGGTGAGATTTTTCCAGTTGAGCACAGGATTGTGCCTTAGTCATCTGAGCAAGCTCCCTTCCTCCCTGTGAAGTTTATCCAGGCTGAATTGGACTTTGTATCAGTAGGAAATGACAAGTCATGTCACTGTTTTCTTTCCCAGTGTTTCATACTATGCTCTACCTGGACACACAGCATCTGAGTAGGGAAGCACAATGAACCCATGAAGTATTACCAATAGGAAGTGACATTTTTCCTCCTTTTGTTCAGTACATTCCCTATGGGCTGCAGCTAAAATATTGGAGACATTTTTAAGACAGGAAGGCTGTTGTGGTTTCAGCTTAGATACATTACTGATTTAATTTTCTGTCCAACTGAAACCTAATCTGACTAGTCTAACAATTTTCAAGCAAAGATTGCAAACTGATACAAAATCCTGAGAATATGACCTGCATTCAAGTGCTGGCTCTAACCCTGCTTTAGGATCAGCAAAATTAACCCAGTGTTTCCCTGAAGTAAAGTATTCTTAGCGTGTGGCAATGTCAAGAGTCTTTTATGAAAGCAGCAGCCATTTTGGAGCTTGTCCTTCACAGATTTGGCAGCACATGTAGGAGCAAGAGCACATCTTGGGCAGGTGTGTTCTGATGGTTAAATACATCTGCTTAAATATTTTCTGCCTTTTTAAATATTCCTAAATGTGCATTTGGCAGTTGATCCCAAATTACGGTGAAAAGTAATCTGTACCATGAGTTAAAACTTTACAGTGTTTTTCACAGAAGGATTTATAGACAGTCATGGGTATGAAACCCGCTTTTTATTGCATGTATTTCTTTTTATTTTACAAATAATTATATTCACTGATACAAATGTTCCTTCACAGAAGGTACATTCTTTTTTTTTTTTTTTTTTTAAAGGGATAAGGTGTCCTCCAAAATATGCCATTTATTGTTCATTAATATAAAATGTATTCATATTTCTGGGGGGTGTCATATCCAAACCACTGTTCATCCAAATTTCCTGTATGATCTGCTCCCTGCGCTCAATCCTTTCGGCCAGTTCTGCTGCCTCCGCTGAGTTATAACCTGAGTAAGAAGGTCTATAAAGTCCGTCTGTCTCATCCTGGGTGTTTGAAAGGGAGGAATCCTCCCTCTCCTCTTCCTCCTCTTCTTGTTCACTGCTCTCGTAGACTCTGCCACTCTCTGGCACCACCTGATCCCTCTTCCTGTGCAGTTTCTGGATGTCACTAGCACATGACACACGGATCACCAAGGCACACAGTGTGAGGAATAATCCCACACAAACACTGGACATAAACAGGAGAGCAGCTCTTTCAGCGTGATCTGCAGGCAAGAAAACCAGGGCTTAATCACTTTACAAACTGTCAAGGCTGTTTACAAATCCCCAGCTACCATTCCTGCAGTGCTCCATAGCCATAGGGCACCCAATCCTCCCAACACTCACAGCCCAACCCTGCCAACTCTGCCTCTTCAAACTGCAGGGTAAAAATCCAGCCTGGTTATAACATTGTAAAATAACAACATGACCCCAACCCTTTGTGAGCAGCTCACTGCTGTTGTCAACCAGCTACCAGAACTCTGCACACCTAGTTTGGTTTTTCCAGCCATCCAGCCAAAATGGGCCTTGCCCTCACAGACAGGGGGCATGAGAAGAGCGACTCTGGGCTCTGCAGAGCCTTGGCAGCATCTCCAGGGCAGGCTGAGCAGGGAGCACTTTTCTTTCTTCGCACTTAGTGTTGCTAAGTCACAAAACCTGCTTTGTCTGACAGCAGAGACGGCTGGGTTTGGGATGGCTTTTTTATTTTCTTTCTTCCTTGATGCATGCATGTATGCAACCCAACATTTCCAAAGACTGATGTCTCCAGTGCTCTCACAGGTCAGGGCCAGATTTGCAAAACTACTGAACAACTAACAGTCCCCATCAAAAATTTAAAAATATCTTGGCTGCCCTTGCAAAGAGAGTTGGAATCCTTCAAGGTAGGAAGTATTCCCTAAATATCAATTATGCCAGGATTGTCCCATCCACAAGACTGTGATTATATTGTAATAATATCATTACCATAAACATGGGATTACTAGTTGTAACCTTTGGAGTTGATCCTCCCTTTTCCCACAATGCCACGATCTAGTGAGCCAAACAATCTCAACCTCATTTTCCTACCTCTAATGTATGCAAATGTAGCCAAGTAGTTAGAGCTAACAATAGTTCCATCTTTCTTCGGAAGTCTGGATTCCCTTGGATCAAGGTCAACACCTGTGACACAAGGAGGTAAAGCAAATTCAATGAAGCTACTAAACTGGTATTCATCCAGTAACTTTCCAGCTAACAAGTCCACCTAAAACACAGACAGGCCAGTGCCTTGCTGAAGGAGCTGTAGAACACTAGACCAAACAATGGTTGATAAGTTAAATAAGGTATAATTAACAAATTATTGAAAATATCAAACATCTAGAAAATGGCAAATTCATTTAAAAGAGTCTATTGCCAAGTGAAACCCCTTTTGCCTATTCCCATTGGGATTTCTGAAATGATTTTACTTCATGAAGCTTCACGGTTCTGCAAAGGCCTTCCCAGCCCAACCGTGCCATATGCTTCTGTTACTGGGAACAGTGTACACACATCCACCTCGTCCTTAACTTCGTGGCCTTCAAGAAGAGCTGATGTTGGCATAACTTGTAAAAGATTCTTCACCCTGAAACCACTACAATTTCACTTTTACCCTTCCCAGCATGCTGGTTCTGGGCAGGCTGGGCAGGTCACTCTTGCTGCAGCGTTGCTGTGACTGCAGGACTGTGCCCACATCCCACTCCCAGCCTGTCCTCTGCTCTCCAATGGGAAGAGCAGCTCTTTCAGCAGGGTTTCCGCTACTTCATCCCAAACCCTGTGTCTGTGGTGGTACATACCATCATTCTGTTTGACAGAAGACTTGTTATCGGGGACCAGGGAGTTGACAGCTGTGAGGATAAATTTAGGAACTGCAAAGAAAAAAGACCAATTGTGTTCTATTAGTTTTAAGAGCCCTCTCCCCAGTTAATTACGAATCCCTGGGTTTATTAACTGGGTTTCTGACAATGGTATTGAAAGTTGGGTTTGATCTTGGAGATCTTTTCCAGCCTTAAAGACTGTGTGGTTCTTGCAAGGTCAGCGCAGCTCTGGGCCTGTGACTGGATTCACACACCAGCCTGCTCCAGGAACACCAGTGCAGCTCCATACAGCCTGGAAACCTGCCCCTTGTTTTCAACTCCTCAAGGGTGTGCCAACCAGTGGATGAAGACCAAACTGACCTCTAAATTCAGCAAAAACTGGGCTACAGCCAGATGTTAAGTTGCGTCTAGATACTGGGTTTGGATGAGGATAATTCACTGTAATTCTAAGATAAATGTTAAAGTCTTGTGTGATGTCATCTGTGAAGCCTCTGAGATGGACAGATGCTGAGGAAGGTGGGGAGGATGGGAATAAATGAGCTGCATCTTTCTCATTTCATTAACTTATTCCCTTGATAAGTGTTCACAGTCTTACTCAAATAATTAAAAGAACTACAAGCAGGTGCATTGTACAGACATTGAGAGTTCACATATTCTGTAATGGATGAATGGGCCCTTCAGCCATCCAGATCTTGGCACCTGTTCCTATACTATGCGAAGGCAGATTGATTGATTTTCAGACTGATGGGAGGGAAAAAAAGGAAGAAATTCCAAGTGTGATGCTCACCTCTATCCCACATAGAAACATTTGCCAAGAAATAATGTTGAAAGAGTTAAATGGAAGAGAGGAGACTGAGGTTTGCAGCTTAGCATAGTTTTCATTTGGAATACAACTAAAAATAGCACTTCTTTCTGAGCAGAACTTTTCTTTCTGTGTGTGGGCTCAAAGTCAGAGCTGTTTCCTTTCCTGATAAAGGAATACTTTTGGGAGACTTCGCTCCTGTTTGCGGTGGAAGGCCAACAGATACAAGGGTAAATAATCTAATTTCTGTTTTGTCTTGTACCTCATGGTAGTTAGTAGCTGTTTTCCAACAACGGAATACTTTCCTTGGTGTGTGGGGCAGACAGGGAGCAGGATTGTTTCCAGCCCACAGTCTGCATTTGTAGGCCTGGCTGTTCTGAACAACATTACCTATGTTGTGAACAACATCCTGGGAGGATGCACCATCTCCAGTGCCTATGTAGGACCTGAAGCTCCTGTCACGTGGCCTGGGATTCCTTCACCTGTGCTGATGTTCCTCTTGCTCCCCTCCCAGGGGGAGCTCTCCAGGGCTTTGCTTGCTCTTTTTCCCCTATGCCATTCAAATATTTATTGTAGGGTAATGTTTAATTCAAAATGGCATGGACAGAAAGAGCCCCTGGCTGCTTGCATTACTTGTTTTCATTACAGTGCCTTTCAGACACAAGGACTTTAACCGAGGTAGACTACATCAGGTACAGAACAGAAGAGCTGGTACCAGAATAGGAATTTTTATTAAGATAATCACATCTGTACTACAACTTGTGCCAGCACTACTTTGGCAAGTGGGAGTCAGTCATCTCCTGCAGGCAGCCGACAAAGGGACTCTGGCATCCAGGGAGTGCGGATCCACCAGAGGGCTGCAGGAGCCATGTTTCCTGAGAGAGGATTCCATGGTCCTGAAGTGCAGGCTCAGCAAGAGCCAGGAGGCCTCACCTCGTGCAGACAGGAGATGATGCTGAACAGATCACTGGGGGCACTGAGACTTCAAGAAACCAGCACCTCCCGGTTCCTGCCATGCTTTTACTGTCAGGAGTGAACTGCAAATGTGAAAATGCAGCCAGAGTCACTACCCCTAAACAGCTGCTGACCACTGGGTGGGCAGTATGGAGTTCTTTCACATTCCTGCCCATGATAGAAATACTTTGAAGCGTGGCACAGCCCTGAGAACAAAAGTGCTCTGCTCTGCCGAGTTCCTGTCACAGGGGGAGGTCTATTTGCATTATCTTGGGAAGCATCAGATTAGCAAGCATCTTCTACTGAGGAGAATGAATATAAAATGTCATTCTAGAATATGCCAAATTCTTCCCGTGTTCATTAGATGATCTGTAAAATAATCAGATATGCAAATCATTGGGTAATACTTCAGATTGCACAGCCCAGTAAGATTTGGCAGAAGAAAAACTCTTCCAAATGTGCCAGCAACACAAAAGAACTCTATTTGTTTCCCACGTGTTTTTGCAAAACCACATCCCTAAATAACAGAATGCATAACTCCAGTGCAAACAAACTCACGCTGCTTTTCTGGTACACAGACATGCAAAGAGTAATGACTTGTAATTACTCTCATGCTAATCAGAGAGAATTACATTAACTCATTCATAAAGGCAGCTGCACAATAATACAATGTATTGGTGCAATGGCAGATTCCCAGATCTCTCCAGTAAAAGGAAGCTGAATTACTGCACTGCCTTTCACAGCTGACAACCAATTCCTGGGGATACTGAAAATCTCTTGGGGCTCATTTTCCTCTCATCTTCAGGTAGAGGTGATCTGGCCATCAATCCTAAACTGCTGTCCTCAAAAGCATCTCTCAGGTAACCTGTGCCCTTTGACCACTACTCACTAGGGATGCAGCCAATGGCCTCTGCAGTACGTATCTGTGGAGTTGCTCCTATTGAAGTGTATTAGGGAAATTGTATTAGTCTATAGCAAACCATATGGAAAACTGTTCCCTCTTGTCTGAGGAATGAGCTGAAGTACGTTTCAATCCTGCAAGTGATGTATAACCTCAAGCCTTTACTTTTCATAAACCTTTACTTCCCTTTCCATCAGAAAGGAAACCCCTCTGTGAGGGAGAAGTTGTAGATGTGCTCACATGAATCAGGTTTCAGGACTGGGCTTGTACACAGTGCTTCAATTATGCTGGACTGTTTTACCTGCACTGATGCCAGGTAATGCCAGGTTATTTTTCCTAGCTCTGTTGCAGGTGAGCCCTGTGGAACAGACACTTATCTTGATAGTATTTCTTAAAAACATTGAACTACATAGTTGATATTTTATTGTTAGTTGCATTTTTTGTAGCAAAAAACCCTTAATGCCAGAGTCTTTGTTAGGTGCCACTATGCCCAGGGGGTTGTTCATGTAGTTTGTGTGGCTGCGTCACAAACTTCCTGTGTTAAAGGGAAACGGATATTTAGGAAGGCTCAGTGCCCATATGTGGACTTGTGTGTGTCTTCACAAGCAGAAATGAGGACTTGAAAATGATTGTGCAGTTGCTCTTACCGCATGCATAGCTGACATTTAGGTATTTCGTTACTCCAGGTAGGCATGGACTTCCAAAATCCTGGCTAGTGACAATGATTTTGCATCTCTGTTTCCCATAACACCTTTTTGACAATACTTCCAACGCTGTGTAAGAGAAACAGTCTGAAAGAAAAAATACATACAATAAATATAGAACACCCTGGTGTTATCTGAAATGAGGGCTGCTGGATGCATGACTTGAGATACAAATCTACACCTGATCTCAGGTGTAACTTTGTCTAAGCAGGATTTCAGAGTTAAATGTTAATATTTGTCGATGCAAGGAAGTCAGCTGCAATAAACATGTGACCTTGCAGCAAGGCAACTCTCCCATGTTGCCTTCCAGGTGCATACTAAGGGTACAGGAAGAGTCAAGCTCCAAACAGGTGCCCACTATAAGGTCTCAATGTTCCATTCAGGATGTCTTGGGAAAAACAAGCACATCCAAATAGCTCTCCATCTATTCTATCTCAAATCAAGAGAGATGAAATGCTGTTTCCAAGTCTGTCTCTTGGCCCTGGGTTACTGAGATGAGTCAACCAGACATCCAAGTTCAGTTCAAGTCAGGTGAGATCAATTTTTATGTTTTGCAACAGCTCAGGCTACAGGGAAGTTCAGGGTATTAAGAAGTAGCTTTTGATTTACTGTAAAGAGGTCAAAATGGCCTCAATATTTAACCAGGGAAATGTGGCTTCCAAAAATGGAGCTGAAAGTATTTGAGTGGGAAAGTGTGTGAGTCATACTCTGCTTTAAAAAAAAAAGAACATCTCTAAATGTGAGGAAGTTCTCTGTATCCACATGTGCTAAACTCCAAGCCACAAAGCAAAAAACACCCCATAGTTTCGGTTTCTAAACAGAAAGGATGCAGAAAAGACAAGTTTGGAGCAAGTAATACTTCTCTGAATCTTTCTGCATCACCCCACACACTATGGCTGTCTGTGTATGACAGTCTCACTCCAGGCTTCTGAGGCAAGGGTGCTCTAGAGGTCTGAAAAGATTTTGGGTTTTAGTGATTCAATAAAAAATCCTGTCTGGTTTATATGTGTCCTTGCTACCTTCCCACTAGTTCTCCCAGCAGCTATGATGGAAATAACTTGAATACCTTACCCTCCTCCTGGTCAAAAACCTTATTCCAGTGACTGAATGAGGAGAGGTCAGTGCTGTGTTTTGAGTAAAGGAATCCCATGGAATGACCCCAAAGAAACCATGAATTGGGAGATGAACATAAATATGCAATGTGGCTTCCTTCTGACTAAGTGCTATTTGATCTACAGAGATACATGTCCTGGGGCTTGTTAGACTGGTACCATATGTTTTCAATAACCTGCCTCTGGAAAGGCATGTTCCCAGAGTGCTAAAAGGCTTGTGGCATCCAGCGGTGGCAGACAAGGCAGCAGTGTGTGGCTGGGAAAACACTCTCTTCTCCACGCCTTTCTCCCAAAGTTGCTTGTTACACACCAAGACTGTCAGTGGATCTTTTGTACCACACACTGCTATGGATGCCACAGGGACACGGGTGTCAAGACGAGGTTCTTAATGCAGTAATAAACTATCCAATCTGACTGCAGCTATTTAACAGTTGGAGTAGAAAGCCTTGTTTCTGTAGGAAAGGCTCTTTCAGCTCCCTAATAAGCTTTGTTTGGGAAAGTTTTGGCATGCAAATGACATGCCATAAATCATGCAGGCTTTAATGAGAAGTAATTTGTCTTCTGGTTTCTTAAAGCTTCTCTCAATTCAGACAGGAGGAGCTTTCCCTCCCTTTCTTTCCACTCTGCCACACAAGACCTGCAGGTGATGGAGCATCTTGTGCCAGGCTCTGGCGACAGCATCCTATCCCACCCTCTCCAAACGTTTCCAACTGCTTTTATCCCCAGCTGCTCGTTATGCTGCTTTATGTGTTCTCGGCTTTGCCCATCCGCAGAAGAATAAGGAGCTCACTTTTAAAATCAACTGAAAGCAAAGATTTCACACCTCCAAATCAGCATGGCTTGTGCTTTGTGGAGCCCAAATATCAGCTCTGGGGACAAGAACTGACAAGGGGAAATTATGGAGTTTGGAGCAAGCTAAGGCTGCAGACTCCTAAAGAAAGTTGTTGAGATAATATGGTAATTTATGCAAGAGCATGGCACACAGGGTCCCACCTATGCATCAGCAAAGGGCCACTTGAACTGCTGATTTCAGCAGAAACCCACAATGTGATCGGCAAGACTTTTGTACAAAAAAAAATTTAAAAATCCAAACTTGGTCTGTCTTCTCCTTGCACATGCATGTGCAGAGTGGGGGATCCATCCCACCAAACATCAAGGGCAAGAGACAAGTGTGGCTCTCCATTTTCTGGCAACAGGAACCAGACTCCCTGCTCCTGCATGTGCACAGGCAGGAGTTACTTGGCTCCTTTTAGAACTGAGAGCCAAGTGTACTTTTCCAAACCTTTCACAAATCTGAACCATGAAAAAATAGACCCAAGAAACCCCTGAACTGCTGATAAAGAAAATATTACTGGTTGAAGTGATGTGTGTCTCAAGAGTGCTTCAAGCAACTTCCACCAGCCAAATCTGATCTTCGCTGTTCATCTCAGAAGAAAGTTCCTTGGGCTCTAAAAATGGTGGCTGATCTCTTCTTGCCTTCAAACAATCACTCCTCATCCTGCCACTGTTCTGAAAACCTCTTAAGGGAGTTTTGGCTTTACAGCATGCATTTGGGTCAAGGGGTGCAACAGCTCCTACTGGCACCTCTTGGGGCCCAAAGCACCAACTAAGCTTCCCAGTTTGCTCGGGCTGACACAGGTAGGGACCTTTTCATATCTGATGTCTGCACAGAGAGAGAGATGACTTAAGGGGTTTTGTAGTAGAAGCAAAATTGAACTATTTTATCCTTACTTTTGCATCCACAAAATTCATTTGACTCCTATCTCCCACGCCCTAAATGCCAAGGCAGTGTGGAAGCATTTCCAGGTCTGCCTAAAGCTGCTTGTGCCTTCACTGCTGTTACTTGTGCTCTCAAGAGACTTTCCCAAGGGACAGGCTCACACCAGGCAGACAGAGAGTACATCTTAAGACACAGAAACCAAAAGCTTTTCAATCAGTCAGTGAATAAGAGATACAAGGCCCTTTGAATTGGCTACAATACCCAAACAAAGAAGCAAAAAGAATCACAGCATCATAGAATCCTGTTAGATTAAAAAAATTATGACACCTAGTTGGACTGGAAGGAACCTACAGGATTTTGAAAACCGCTCTTGCTTGACTTGCTCACCCCTCCCTTATCTGAATTCCACTGGGAAGAGGAGACTAGGACAAAGCCCAGCCTCAGGGTATGTCCTGTCACAGTGCAAGCTGTGATGAGAGTTTGTGAATTATCCACCTCCCCTCTCAACCCTCCAGAAGTGGGACCAGGTGAAAGAGAGGGCTGTGCTGGAAAGAACCCCACCTTCCAGCAATGAGAACCATGACGGGGGTGTAATTCAGGGCTCTGCTGGTCACTGGTGCTTGAGGGAACGCACATCTGACCAGCCAATGTGCATCCAGAGGAATTTCTGGGAGGGATATTGCAGTGTTCTAACTTGCAAATTGAACCTAGAGGTGACCCATTATCAAGTTACATCTCAAGTATTTTCGTGTATTAACAGGAGTAATTTATTATTTGAGAGGTTTGTTGACCTGAATCTTCCTGGTACTCTCTATGGTAATGTGTTCTGGCACAATTCTTTAACTTCTTCAGACCAATAAATTTTCTGTTTCCTCATGCACATGTTAGTACAAATATAAAAGAGATCATGGGTCAGGAAAGGCAACAACTCCCACAGGAACAAACTGCTACGGTTTCCTGCTTTGGTGTTGGGCACAATGGATTCCTCTAGGCAGAACCTTCTGCTACAGAACCACACCTAGAATTTTTGATAGTCTTAGTAAAACAGGGAAGTTGCTTGCTGGAAATTCTGTACAGTCTTAACAGTGCCAGGCATTTGGACAGCTGCAGAAGCTGTTTTTTACTATTAAACTGGCTCAGAAAACCAGTTGCATGGGTAGATACTCATGCTAAATGTGGAGCTGAGGCTCAGGATCCTACAAGTGCTCAAGGCCACACAGATATCTCCCACAGCAGAGATGGATTTATATACTTTATTTTCCATATGGAGAAGAGCCCTTATGCCAAAGAAATATTATGTTTTCCTGGCTTCCCTTTGAAGCAAAGGTCTGAAAATCTGTCAGCTGATTTGACAGGTGGTTCACAGAAAAGTGATGCTTGAGAACACATCTGTCCCAACCCAAAGCTGCTGTTTGTCATTGCTATCACACATATCAGCAGGTAGCCAAGATCTCAAGGAGTATCCAGTTGAATACCCAGTACACCTGCCAGGACCGTATCAAGTATGGAGAGATGCAAAACTTTTGAGCTCACCAGAGACTTTCTGGGCCTATGGGTCCTTCCATTAGGACCTACACACACTGCTAAAAAATTCACCTCACAGTTTCTCTGTGATGCAGTGCAAGAACTGGAACGGCTTGAGTGCTACCCTTAGGCTGACTTGCACCAATGTGAGCAGAAACAATAATTGATGTGTGTTGGAGCCAATTCAGCTTTTGGTGCAAACATAAATAGGTACATGGGCTCTGATTCAGGAAGGAAGAGCTGTCTCAAGTCATTACATTCAAATTACCATTGTTCTCCCTGAGAGAAATGTAGTCATTGCAGAAATCTATTCATGCACCCAGTTACATCTGTAGGTGCTTAAATAACCACACAAATAAAATTCAGGTTCAAGACAGATAGATCTGCAGTCAGTTGTATCAGGTTCCTAAGTGCCAAGTCTCTTGTGATAACTGAATGTGAACTTCCACACCACACAGAGGCTTTTGGAAATTCCACCGCCTGCAGAAAGTCACTGGTACCATGGAGGAAGAGGCCAAGCACTTCCATTAAATAGTAGGAAATCTATACAAGGATCTACCTTCTGTAGATCTGCTTTGTGTTTGTGTCATGTTTTATGCTCTCTCCTATTACTAGTGTCTTGGGCTGCTTTACAGAACACAAAACCAGCATGGGCTAGGGTTTGCTGCACAGATGCCTGTACACAGGGGCCACAGCAGAGCTTGTTGCTGTTGCAAATTCTTTCTCTTTATCCTGGGAAACTTTATCCAGTAGGAAAGGTTTGCAGAATTCTGATCTGTGAACTGTGAGTACTGACTGTAGAGGCAAGGGAGTGATTTTGAGAGGTCAATGAAGTGCAAGACATAAGTGTGGTGGCATCCTCTCTCAATCAGTTGAGACATCTCTGCCCTGCCTCGTATCACCTGTTAATGCCACCGTCATAAGGGATGTGGGGGCCTGTCAGAGACCTGATAAAATATTTCCTTCACAGAAAAGACAGGCACAGCTAAGTCTGTGTGAAGGCCCAAGAGAGCCAGTGTGAAACACAGACCTGGCAATATTAAATAGATTCTTGTCTAAGAACAGATTGCAATTTTCAGCCAATAAATTTATAATAGTATCTGTATAACTAAATAGAAACACTGGCTTGTAGACAAAGAGCTCTTAAGATTAATTACTGATCTCTTCTTGGTGTTCAGAGATGCTTCTCATAGATGACACTTAAAGCATGTTTCTTAGGAGCAAGGTTAAGCCTTTGCACAGGACTGGCATCAGTCATGCAAGCCCTTCCCTGTGTAGTACCGAGGGGTTTGAACAGCACACTCATCTTGTGCTGGCCTTCTCCATGGCATGAAAAGTTATCTTTATGCCTTCACTGTCACCATGGAATATATTATTCCATTTAGTACTATGTACATAGGACATTCCTGACTTAGTGCCAGAGAGAAGTTCCAGGTACATTTAACTTTCTAGTGTGCCAGTACAGCCTTGGGGTCTGGTCTTACAACAGCATGTAAAGCAATGGCCCTTCCTCATGGACCCTCTCCTTACAGTCTGCAGCTAAGGCAAGGAATATCTGGCAGAAACAGGTATCAGAGAAGAAGGAGCAGTAGGACATAGTATCATGACACTCGGGTCACCTGATCATTGTCAGAAGCTGGAGGAAGAGGAGAACCAAACAGCTGATATTTAGTATATGGCATCTAAATTCAAGACAGGCAAGGGAACTAGTTTTTGATGCTAATCATACCAAGGACTGATTAACTATATGAAAGTTTATTACTTTGCTGCATTTCTTACTCTATGTTCCTCCCTCATATTGGGCAGTTTGTTTGAGTTTCAGAAATAATCTTTCTCACATTTCCATTACTGATGCTCTGAGAGCACCATTGCTCTTGCACCTGAAGTTTCTCCCCACTTGTGTCCCCTCTTCCCTGTGCTCCTGCCTAGAGAAGGTCCCTCAGCAGTGTCCAAACATACCAAAGGGGGGTGTGTGCTCCGCCTTAGTTGAGCAGATGCTCTCCTCGTGTGCCCATCTGCCGTAGGTGGCCGAGTAGATGATAAGGAACTTGGATTCCTGACAGTGGAGCTTCAGTTCCTGGTTTTCACATGCTGATTTGGTTTTGTATTCAGCTAAAGTAGAAGCAAACAGCAATATGATACTGTGAGGCAATTTATTTAGCTGGGCTGTTAATAGCAAATAGCAGCAGGACAGAAACCAGCTTTCCTACAAATGCTGTTGCGAGTGACATGTGGCACCTGTACAGCCAGACACAGAGTCAAGAGCAGAGTGCTCCTTCCAAATGAATTGTGCCCAAGTGACTGTCTAGAGCCTGTGGCTCCTTTTAGAACAGAGTAAAAAACCCTAATTTTGCCAATTTCCTTTCCCAGTGGAACAGCCTTCCTGCTTTCCTGGCTTTCTTTCCAGTCCTGCTCAGCAAGAGAAGCTTCGTCCTTCTCTTTTGTCTCTCTTTTGTCTCTCCTCAGGACACTGTTGCATTCTACACGTGCTTCAGCTGCCTCTGCACACTCATCAATCACCAGCTGGGCTGGCACTGCTCAGTGACAGCACTGGGCAAGGCACGGACAATGGGAGGACAACGGCCAGGACAGGGTCCCCCTCCCAAGCCAGACAGTGCTCTCAGCTCTATTTACATGGCTCCACCAAGGTCACTGGGTTTCCCTGGGCAGCACTATCCAGCAAGGGCTCATTTGAAAGTTTGGCTGGCAAAGTGATGTGAATTAGGAGCCTGAGAAGAATCCCCACCCTCCCTTGCTCAGCTGTCACAGGCACCCTTGCAGCACCCTCAGCAGAGGTGGGGAAGGCACTGACCTCATCTTCCTGGCTTGTCCCTCCTAGGGAACCCCTTTAAATCTGCCACCTGGCCAACAAGGCTCTTCCTGGCCTAAGCAGCTGCTCTGTTCATGGCATTTTGCCTTCTTAAGTCTTCCTGGTTGAGCTGTGGTGCCAAACCTTTTAATGGCAAATAAGGCTGGGGAGAAGAGTTTATTCTCCTTCATTTTTTTTGTCCTCAAAAATGTGAAAATAGGAAAAGGAGATACCTGAGCTGAGCAGAAGAAAAGGGAAACCTTATTGTTAGCAAGTAGTGTCTCTGTGAGTGGAGGTTGGATACTGGTTCTTCAGGAACTGGAGAGAGAAAAACCTCCTATATACTCATGAATGAAAACATTATTGTTTCATCCAAAACAGAACAGATGAAACAATAGGTTAATGTTCATGGTAATGGTCCAGTTGCTTCCATTCGAGCTCATCAACAGCCACAAGCTTAAGTGTAAAAGAGAGTGATTTTGAAAAATATTTTGAAAACATTTTTGAAAACATTTTGAGAAATACTTGAACTGCTGCAGGTTGTGACTTCTGCAGAAGCACCTGCCATGCTGTGCATGTATAAATAAGCCAAAAACCTGGGGTCTGTGCCCAAGGACTGATAGCTTAAAACTGGGCTCTGAGTCTGCCTGACTGTGCTGGAGCGGCTGTGGAAGTACGTATAACCCCAAGTAGTATCAGACAAGGAAATGAGCCCAACATAAACCTCTGCAAAGATACAGCAACAATAATTCTGAATAAATGAAAAACTAAGGGATTTAGGCAACTGGTTAAGTGCCCACTTGAAGGCCAGGAGACTGCAAGATATACTTTAAGTTATCCTGAAATGGTTTCCTGAGTAAGGATGTTTTCCACTGCCAAGACTAACAATATTGGTATCTTACCTACAAGTATAAATTTCCTGTCACAAGAAATCATGTAATTTGCACTGGAATTGGACTATTCCCCAATCCTGAGGGCAGCAGTTGCTGTTGAATATGCTTTTGACCAGCTTTTTTAAAATTCAGATCACAGAAAATACTATGTACTCAAAGAAGCTCATCTCCCATGGGAAAAAATACTAAACAGTTTCCGAATGTAATAAACAGGATCCCAAATCACTTTTGATTAGTAAAAAGAGATTTCTAATGACACAGACACTGCTATGATATTCAAATCCATCTACTATTAATAATGGACTAATTGCAATATTTAAAAATAAACTATTGATACAATAAAACAGATAATGAAAATTTTAAACTTCAGGCATTTTTTTGCCCCTAATGATTGGCCCCTAATGGTGTGTCTCCCTGGGAGTTTTTGAGTTAGTGCTTTACCAAAGGTAACATCTGCCTACTCCACTCCATCTCTCTGCTCTGACTTCCACTTTCCAGTGTGAGCTGGCCCTCCTACTCTTGTTCTACCACTGATGTCTATCTTAGTGCTCTGATCAAAGAAAACCCCCTTAGTGCTTTCTCCTTTGCTTGTGGGTTGGTATTTCTCTGTTGGCTGGTGAACCTACCCATAAATCATCATTCAGCTGTTTTCTTTGGGACCCATTTCAGCCTCACTGGGGATTCACTGCCAAAAGAGCTGAGCCTCCAGGCTACTGGAGCTTGTTCTCATATACCATAGCAAGAAGGAGAATGATTAAAAACCACCAATAAAGGAAACCTCATGAGGATTGTCTCTATCATTGTTCCGCTTTCTCATGTTTACAAAGTGGATTCTCTTTGAGGCGAGAGTTGTCCCTTCGCATATCAGCATCGAATACCTGCACAGAGCACAGGTGATTCTACAATAAAAGCCTCTAATCAAGTCAGTATGTGTTTCTTCTGGCCATTATTCCATAAATGGGAGGTATTTTTGAATCTTTGAAAGCTTTGAGCCCAGCTCCTTCAGTATTTTTGCATGTTCCTTCCTAGGATACCTTCTTCATTTGGATTCTTAGCCCAAGTATCTAGTTTTGCTGTTCAGCTCTTTCTAATATGACATTATCATTTTTATCTCACTAGAAATAATTTCCAAAGCATTTTTCCTTTCCAGTCTGATGTCTGACATCTGCCCCTTCCAAACTACACTGGACATTAAATTGGCAGCAAGCACCCTGAAGCTGCAAACACAATGGAGAGCTAAGGTAAAGTGGAAAAGAACAATTTGTTATCAAATCCAAGAGCCCCAAATCTTCACATAGATTTATGCAAAGCCTTGTGCAGTGGCATTTTAACCAAAACAAGCAACAAAACACGCAGAAAAACACATTTGCCTGATAAAGATTACTTACTAGGTTTGCATTTAAAGGAGACAAGGAGGAATTTAGTGGTCCCTGGACACAGATCAGGCCCAAAAACCCGACTATTGACAAGGAGTTGGCAGGATCTCAGGTTTTGGCATTCATCCAGTACTTTCTAGAACAATGGGCAAAAAGGATAGTCTTGACAACAAGGTATGAAGCTATACAGCAATGAAAACACTTAGTTGTACTTTGTTCTATGCAGGAGAGAAATCACAACATTTTGGGTAGAAACATGCAAGAAACATCTGTATCATTGGATCTAGGCCATAGCTCTACTGGACTTGGAGTCATGGCTAACTTTATGGGAACACATTCATCACAGCCATGCTCATGGCAAATTAGGATGTTACCAATTTGCTGCTGTTTGTCACTTTACCCTCAGCCCCTGGAGAGGTTGGCCAAATTCCCTTGAGTGCCACCACAGCCTCGATGGTGCAGAGCCCAGAGCAAGTGGGGACGCGCTAAGACCCCAGCTGTCCCACTGACATTCTTGAAGCACCCATACACTCCTGAGCATATTTATAGAAGTGCAGTGTCTAGGGGAAGCATGGGAACCAAAAAGGTGACTTTTTAACCACTTCTTTATCTACTTACATATACCTGGACATGAGCTGTAATAATCTTCATTTGAAAGAGTTCTGACTAATGACAAGCATAACCCAAGCTTTAGGCCATGTGTAGGACCTCTTGCTAAGGGACACTTCCTTCTCACTTGCAGCTACACACATTTTCAGATATTTGCCTGACTTGCCACGAGCAAATTTCAGAATTGGTTTCATTGGATAGCACAGATGTGCAAGTCTATCCTCAGCCTCCTTGTCTTGTTTTGTGTTTTTTAACGCTGTTCTAAGGCCATTTCTACTCCAAGTTTATTGGCTCAGCAATATATCCTTGTTCTTACTGTGCAGCTTCCCTGAGAGTGGCAACAGAGGAGGACAACAAACAGCAGTGTTACGCACAAAGGGTCATGTGGGCTCTCTCCCAGTCTGGCAAAAGGACTGAGTACTCCTACTGCTCACACTGGTGCTCCCACTCCAGCTGTGTTCTTGGAACTGTAGCCTCAGAAAATAGGAAGACATTGCCAGGGTGAGTCTGTCCAGTTTTTAACAGTCACAAGCCAAAGCACTTAAAAATGCCCAGTTTAAATGCAGCAGTGTATTTAGGAAATTCTTATTCACCTCCAAAACTCAGCTAAGAGAGGACTTTTCTGACACTGGTTTTGGATAGTCTGTGGGGTTGTGCACAGGATTCATGATGTATAAAATCACAGCAGGCTGGGACAAGGAGGGTGTTATCTCCGGGTCACTCCACTCTCAACAGGAGTAACTATAATATACCATTCTGATAGTTGTAGGTGGTCCCTCAAAATCTATGGGAATTTTTGCTTTGTTTCTCATCATGAGGTCTCAATCATACCAAGAGACCAAATCACAAAATTACCACTGTGATGGCACAAGCTGCATTCCTGTTTCCAGGCTGAGAGAGTTGGCAGCGTCTGGATCTCTGCTGTCATCACTGGAAACCTTCCCTCCCAAGTGACAATGACACACATTAGCAGCACATTGCAGTGATCCTGCAGCCCCCATTGGCAGAGGAAGAGGACATGCATCCAACACTTTCTGAGCATTAAATGCACTTTAAAGAGTTTAAAAAGGAAGGAAAGCACAGCAGACTTAATTTTATCAGTCAATTCTCCTTTTACAGAGTTGCAAGTCAGAAAAATAACTCCTCCTTAATTGGGATAGTTCTGGAAGGGACCAGTGAAATAGTTACATCTTTAGTAAATTGAGATAGCTGTCCCCTACTGAGTCACCTTCTGTTTGCACCTGAGCTGAATCATCTCCTGTGCACCTGTTTGTATTTTCTCCTGCCTAATATAAACAGCAGTCACATTTTCTCTCGTGTTGCTGTGCAAAAGCATGCAGCCACAGAAACAAATGATGATACTCAAAATAGCACCGGGCAGTTACTGTCTCTAGCCAGATCCAGCTTTACAGTGATCCCTCTAATAAGAGGCCTCTGTAAAACATGCTTCCTCCCAGCTACAGAGCATCATCTCGCCTGCCTGTGCAGACTGCAGATCCACTTCCAAAGGGAAGGGGAGGAGGGATGAGGTCACTGGTGCTCTCTTCTAAGAAATTAGTTTACAAGATACGTCCCTGCTCTTTAACAGAGCTGGAACTCTCTGAGATGCAGAGCATTTGTATCTCACGCATTCATGGCCTTGCCAAAATATTTTTAATGCATTTGATCAGCCACAGTACCCAAATGATGATGGTAGTTTATACAACAGTTACCCCATGCTGTGTTTATTATATTCAAGGGAAAAAACTACCCATGGAGACCTCACAAAGGCACTCATAAGCCCAAAAGAATAATTGGTGCCACTTTGCTGCAGTCAGTAATATAACATCAAGGATGTATCTGGCCTGCTGTTTTTGGTGGAGAGATGTACTTTCACATGGCCCATAGGTCATGTCTGGAATGTCCTCAAAAATTGCAGTACATCATGGGCGAGCCACACTTATAAAATTGCCCTAATACTGTTTCTAGAGATAGGATATTAGCGCCAAACCACTTCATAATACCCTTCAACTCAGTAGTGGTGGGAATAGACATTCCCTGATGTCAAGAAGGAATGTGTGGTCTACAGATACAAATGTTGCAAACTTCATCAAAACCTCTGTAGAGCATTTACAATGGTTTAACCAACAGAACATGTTCAGACTCCACTGACTACTCATTTTTGCAGAGATTTACTAAATTTGGAACAACTCTGGGTATTTTTCACTGTGATGAAACAAGTCTTTGACAGCAGTGTAAGTCAGACCTTGTTACTAAAGTCTCTATGGCAGAAAGTTACAATTGATGAGGTATAAATAATTTTAAGCTAAAATGAAGCAGGCCCAGCAAACAAATTGCAGGATGTTGCTGATACAAATCAGGTAGTCACAGAAATGCAGATACCTGCAGAATGCTTGGGATTTGCTGTTTAGCTGTTGCTGTGCCTTTTCAGTGAGGGAAAACAGGTATGCAACAATCTAAATGCCAATCAGGATGTCATCTTATTCACTGGATTTGTAATCCAGCTCTGTCCAATGCTTGTATTCTCTCCTGAGGTCAAGGAGGGCCTGTGTGATAGATTAAGACTGGTCAACTCAGTCATGACCAGCCCTTGAATGGAAAGGAGCTGACTATTTTAGGGGACTTTAAGAATGGGGTTTCCAAAGCAAGGCTCATCACAACGGAGGGCAATCTTCAAAGCTCTCACAATCCTACAATAATACCCTGCTGGCCAGACAAACCCTTCCAGCTGTAACACTTTCAGTGGTAAACTGCCATAGGTACAGTGTCACCTCAGTCGAGGTTGAGAACACTTGCACAGAAACATCAGGGAAACCGTCAAAAACATTCTGTACCTTAAGAACCTTTACAACATGTGGTACCTGCAAAGAGGTGGGTGCCACGCAGTTCCTGGGCTCTGTCATCCTGGTTTCAGGCTCCCAAGCACTGCACATGTGGGGGTCCTGCCCATAAAATGCTGACTGAACACTGATGGTTGAGTGCCGAGGGCAGTGCAGGCTCAGGTGCTGCCCGTCACAGGCATAAGCGGTGTGATTCTGCAGGAGCTTTGTTAGGTAACCTAGAAAATATTCAGCTCTGTTACAACTAGCACAGGAAATGACAAGCTCGTTAGATAATAAGAAAACCACAATCAGCCTCCGGAAAGGGCATTGTAGTCAAAGTTATATATCTGGCCTGCAGCCACCCAAGTTCTCTGAATGGGTCACCCCTTACGTACTCGTAACACTCTAGGCTGGAAAACACGAGGTCTTGTGGCAGGGAGTGCAAACCCTCCCAGCACTCCAGCAGCAGCAGGATGTGTTGTATGGACAATACGTGGGCTCAGGCCCTTGCCAGTCATGGCTGCTCACGATCCCAGGGTGTGTCTGCAGCAGTCAGAAGGGTATTGCTGGGCTTTCTGGGCCAGGTTCTTGCATTCCAGCTGCCTATGGTATTCCTTACACCTCTTGTTAAAACAATGTGCTGCACTTTTGGGTTTGTGGGCATTTGTGGAGAAAAAAACCCCTCACATTTTGTGGTGGGAACATTTTCTTGTTGTGGCTGAATATGGGGCTTTTTTTGTATCATTAAAACAAAAATTAATTTTCTCAAAGACAACACTGAAAAAGAGTTCACTCCTTTCAATTAATTAAAATCTGGCCTTTAAATAAAATGTGCCATTTAATTTTCACACTTCTGCCCTTCATAAACTTTCCCCAAAGAAAAGCAATTTTCAAAAAGTCTTTCAAATAGAAACTTCAGTAGTCCAAGAAAAAGATGGGAAAATCATATAACCATAGAATGGCTTGGGTTGGAAAGTTCCTTAAAGATCTTCCAGTTCCAACCCCACTGCCACCTTCCACTCAGGCTGCTCAGAGCTCCATCCAATCTGGCCTTGAACATGTCCAAGGATGGGTCAGTTCTCTGGCATCTTTTCCAGCTCCAGCTATGCATCTGGATAAGGAAAATCAGCTTCCCTATCAGTTATTAAGTCTGGAGAAAGAAAAAACCTGCTCCATCATTACTTTTGCCGTTCCCCATCTAGAGGCCAGGGGAGGACAGGAGTCAGGCAGATGCACCATGTAGCACAGCAGATGAGTTGCAGGTGAGTTCCCCACCTCACTGACCTCAGTCTGAGCACTAGCACTGGAACTGGGACAGAAAAAATTTCATGCCCTGCATTTGCAGTCTGGATCTCAAGGAGACCACTCCAGCAGCAATCCCCACAGCTTCTCATAGGTTAAAAAGAATAAACAAACCCACGACCAAATCCATCCCCTACATTTTCTATGTAATTGAGATCACAAATAATTGAAGTTCCTTGCCAGAGCTGCTCCTTTGTCAGCCTGCTCCTGAGAGATGCCGAGTGCTGCCAGGAAAATGGGCTGAATGCCCACTTGCACCCAAGTGACTTTGCTATGGCCAGTGCTGCAGAGGGGCCTCCTGTGGCATTTGCTGAACACCTTTGGCATCACCATCGTGGCATAAAGGGCCACAGTGTCAGAGTATTCAGCCCTACATGAGTTGCGGGCACTCATCATCCTCGATGATACAACCCAATATTTTTAATCATTTCAGTTCTTCAGGTTTTAAGTTACTTGGGGCCCAGAGTACTGTATACAAAACAGTCCAGTATTCCCTAAAGAATATCAGCTATGCTGTGATTTGGATGAGTTCCCTGGCATCTTAACTGCTACTTTGATCCTGCAAATTCCTAATCCAGCATCTAAGCACCTTTCTCCAACAATTGCAACTATTCAATCCTTTAAAAAAATGTTTTTATAAAAAACCTGTTCTGATTCTGTAGGAGCAATATGGTTCACTTGTAAATGTGGATTTACCACAGATGGACTGGTGAAAATAAGGTATCTTGCTCTCCAGCCTTCCAAGCAGCTTAAACATGACCCTACTGCTACTAAAATTCTTGTGTATTTGCACACAATAAAGGATAAAAATAGTAGTGGAAATTGTGAAACCTAATGTTCTCTGATAAGAGGAGTGGTGATATAGTATCTAAATTGCTCATCTCACGTGACAGACCACGTAAACCTGCATTTTTCATTACTGCACACACAGACACATGTGGAGCAGTCAGTCTGTTGCAGCTCACAGCCCATGCTGAGGAAGGATTCCCACTCCAAAAGTCACGATTTCCTCTTACCCTTCTCTGAAAAACTTCAGGTTCTTTCCTGTCCTCATGCTGGCCCTCTCCTCATCACAGGGCACTGCCTGCCCTGCACTCAGCAGTTTTCTCAGCAGCTGCTGCTTCTCCTTTCCTGGGTCCTGTGGCCTTGTAGTCACCCTGGTAGAAGCTTCACCTTCTTGAGACCATGAGTATCCCTATATTGTGTACTGACTTCTGTCCAGAAACAGATTTTCCCAGAGGGAGCAAATTCAGCCAAATGACAACGTAAAGTTGGGGGAAGATCTGGTGAGATCTCTACAAGTACTAACAGCCACAGTGATCAGGAGTGAGGGCATGGTGAGGGACTCTTCCTGGGACAGCTTCCTGTCCTCTCCTTTTGTGTTTACTTCACCAATAGCTGTTACTTGTGAATTTGGGGGAAACTTTTTTTTACTATCTAAATATGGGAGATTGAGGCTGTTCCTGGACTACAGCAGACCTCCAAGTCTTGGTCCCCTGCATGTCAGGGAAGTCTTCACTCCTCTTAGATGGCCAAGGAGATTCCCTTTCCCTGAAGGGCAGGGCAGAGGGGAGGCTGGAGCACAACCAGCATGGATGGAGTGAGGTCATGGTTATGTGTGCACTTGGGCTGGGCAATCAGAAGACTTGTGAGTTATGGGGTTTCTTACTCTGAGCAAAGAGAATTGTAATGAAACCCTATAAAAAGCCATAGATGACTTAATGTTTTAAACCTAATATTGGGCTTTTTTCAGTGTTTTCTGGGTTGGGTAATGGAGGGGGAGATGGTGTTCAGCTGCAGCAGTCACTTTTTCAAGTGTCATTCTGCAATAAGGACTATAAAGTTCCTCTTTTTCCAGAAATAATAAATGTCACTCTTTAAAGCAATATGAAACATATTAAAAAAAAGTTAACTACCATGAGAATTCTCTAAATTAGAAAACCTTGGCAATACTGCAGTGTCCCAATAACATCTCCACACCTCTGTGTGAAAGCCTCGCTAGGCACTTTCCCATTTATCCAGGACACACATTCATAAGCAATACATGGGGTGCTCTGCATATGGAATCATGTACGGGATGTTAGAGACTGGCTCAGAAGTTAAGCCCAAAGCACACGAGAACAAAAAGATCGCCTTGATTTGGAGGCCAGGAGGTATCATCCCACCCAACTGCCTGCCTAACCCAGACTACTCACTCATTGTAACCTTTTACTGAGACTCAAAACACCAGTGCAGAATCCAAGCGTAATCCTTTCTTCCAGAATTAGCCAAATTAGTCACAGCATCCATTGTGTTGACAAAGAACTTTGGCTAAAAAAAACATAGCACCGGAGAACCATATAAAACCCTGAGGCTGAGCAGCTGAACAAAGCTTTGAGCCTTACTGATCACTTTTTACTGAAAAAGAGGACTGATAAACAGTAAAATAATTTACTGACAAAAATAACTAGCACAGGAGAATAAATAGATACTTCTTTGTGTGAAAAAGAACTAACTTCTCATACTTAACCACTTGCTCCTGGCATAACCACTTTGAATAGCAACAATAAGGGTAGCAGTGGGCCTGAAGGTAGGGAAATCCAGAATTTTTTTGTTTGTTTGTTTGTTTGTTTTTTACTTAAAAACACTGAAAATGTGGGAACTTAGGAAGCTCTGTGTATGTTCAGTCCAGCTTCTCTGCCCTGGCATGGGGTCCCCTGATGGAAGGATCAAGGAGAAGAGCATTTCAGGCTGTGAGCCCAGCACACAGTAAAAGCAATCTTAGCATTGCCTCAGGTAATGTCTTTTGGGTAAGAGAGCAGCTTTGCAATGCACTATCTTTAGAGGCTGAGGCTGAGTAGTCCACAAGCTATGAGGGTTCTCAGGACTGGGCCTTCATACACACATTTAGTAACATCAGTTCCTGTGCATCGTTCAATTTAGTTTAATTAGCACAGAAATTTGCAAGCTCATTTTAAAGACATACCAATCTATTTTAGATCAAAATAGATCGAAATAGCACACATATTGTTGTGGGAGCCCCAGAAGGCTAATCCATCCAGTAAATCTCCATCAGCTCCCACAGTTCTGGAGAATTGTGCCAACACTCATTAAAAATACACAAGCCAGATTGGTGAGTTTGAAGGAAGAGATTTCATGCAGTGATAACAGAATTGTTAATAAACCCTACTGCAAACACCATCAGAAGCACAACTGATACTGATTGGTGTTTGGAATCTAGCTGCAGTACTTCTTCAGCAGTATTTTCTCCGTTGGTTTGTGAAGGAAGCATTGAGGAGAAATTAACTCCTGAGTTTCAGCCCCCATCCCATCTGCCATGCCCTCTGCTGGTCTCCAGAGGCAGCTATGCCACCGATCATGCTGTGCCAGGGTTACTCTGTCCACAGGAACAAGGATCTGCCTCTTGGCATTCCCTTTTACCTCGACTCTCTGCAAATTCTGCCCGTGACAGCTCTTTTTTAGTCTTAATTATTGACGAGGGCAAAATGTTATCCAGGAAAGACACTGTTTCTAAAATTCATAACACTCTGTTACTTGCTTCAGAATTTTATTCTTTTTTTTTCTAAGTGCCTTGTAAACATCCTGTTTGACTCATTCTAGCCACACTCCATGTCACAGTCTTTAATCAGTAAGAAATACACTTCAGCAGAAACATTGTTTATTCTTCTTGCTGCTCAGAAATCAGCACAACAGTTTTACTCAGCAGATGCACATAAAAATCTGTAATTCTTTAATATATGCTTTCTTGCATAGTCATCATTCTGATTTAATTTTCCTCCATGGCTTGTTTTTTTTCAGTGTGCCTTTTTCCACTGTTACTCTCAACCGTTGCTCTCTTTGCTAATGACTACCATCCTACCAATTTCAACCTTTCACTTGTACTGCAGATATGGCAAGAAAAGTTGGTTTTCTGTGCAAGGAAAATATTTTTGATATAATCACTCTATTTTTTGTATTATCTAAATCTTTTTTATGCGAGGACAGATGTTTACTTGCAAAAACTAGGGATAATCTAGTTTCACTAGTAAGACAGTGACCACAAAAACCCATTCCATTTCCAAATGCCTACTTTGGTTTCAGAGCATCCAAAGCTGTTGCTTTTCTTAGAATCAGTCCTTAAGAGTTTTCAGGTGCCCTTTTCTAAAGGAGATGAAGCTCATGAGATCTTGACCTCTGTCCATCTGCCATTCCCTTATTCAACTCAACACCTTCTAAGCTTAATGGCCAGTTTCAAACCTGGGGAGTGTAGGGCTCAAAGAAATAAAGCTCCAACAAGTTTCATGGAAATTGAAGCCTGAGCTGCCACTTTCAATTCAGTCTCAATGATTAATGCTGCAAGTGAATTGGCAGCTGGAGAGACAGGATGGTTATCCTGGAGAGCCATCAGCCTGATACCAATGGAGCAATTTGTTTCCACTGGCCTTACTGACAGATGAAGGATTAAGTCTACAAGAAGAAAGTTTAAGTGTAGTGAGGACGCTTTTGGGATAGCATGGCAATTAAAGCAGTGATAGAGATATCCGCCAGGTTTTTCATTAACTGCTTTATCCACATGTGTGCTTTCCTAAGGAGGTTGTCTTCATTTTTTTTCCCCTCATGAATCATAACCATCTTACTGAATCTAATTCTCACTGTGTGTTAAATCTGAGGTCAAATTAAGCAAGAGCTTGGTTCCACTTAAGCCAGAGAAAATGCCAGGTAACCAGCAGATAATTCAGTGCAAAACCTCATTCACACTCCAGTTGAAACAGGGTTTATTCAGAGAGCAGCAGCACACACAAGAAGCCAAGCTGTGAGCTCTTCCTAGAAAAACAAAGCCAAGCTATCATGAATAAAGAACAGACCTGTACCTTTTTGGTCCCAGTTTCTCCAGGAACCACACAACCTCTTCCTCTCTGTGCCACTCAGCTCGGACTTGCAGTTAAGTGAGTTACACATTTGCAGTGTGAGAAAGCTCATGAATCCTGCACTCACACACCACATGCCTGTTCTCTGTTTCTCACATCCTCCCACAGGTGTTCTCTGTCCTTCAGACCCACACTTTCACATTCCCTTGTGTTGTCTCCTAGAAGTGATGCCTGGTTTATTGTATCCTAATGGCTTTCTGAGGAAATTGGAGAGATCCCTATGCACTTCTGTTTTGTCACTTGCTTTCTGTTTTTATTTCCTTCTTGTGTCAGGAAGAGGCAAATTGTTCTTGATGCCAAAAATCTTGGGCCTTTACTAAACTCCACCCTACAGTCAGATATACTTCTCTCAACTATTCCATGAAGCCAGAAGGGCAAACACTTGTCCTGGGACCTAATGTGGAACTGCTCTGGTAGAAAAGGAATACTTTCTCCATCCCATCTAAAGAAGCTGACAAGAGGCATGGGTTAAGGGAGACTTCAAGGCTCTTTTCTACCCTTGCCAAAAATGGTCCTTTTAACTGGAGACAGAGTAGCCTCTTCTAGTGCTATTAACAAAAAGTAACTAGAAAAAGGCTCCGAGGGCAGCAACTGTTTCTGGATTCAGAATGAGAGACTCTTTATGGCCAAAGACAAAAAACTTGTAATGTTCCCAAAGACTGCAAGTAGGAGAACCTCGGGGACTAGAGGAGAATATTTCTCTGAAAACTCAGATTTATGATCATGAATCTCCATGATCATGTTCCCCAAGAGAGCCAGGAGGTTGTTCATTGCCACCTCAAAAAACAAAACACAGCTTTCATTTTGCAGAAAGAACTTTGACTCAAACTCTGCATTTTTTTTGTATCCCCATTTATATTTGACATTCAGAGAAAAATCAGAAAAAATCAGAAATCTGGCAGCTCACAAATCTGCAGTGCTATGATGGTTTATAGTACAGTAAGTCCAAGCTAGAAAAACAAAAATACACCCCCCACTTCACTCTTAGCACTTGATGATCTTTTACAACATTTCTTTGTCCTCAACTCAGTTCTAGCCTGAAGAATAGTCAAAAAACTGCAAAATTGTTCTGAAAGAATAATTCTTGTCTTCCCATCCATGACTAAATACAGTGAAGAAAAATAAACAGATATTTGTGGGTTGAGACCCTCATCCAAAGCCCAGTGAAATCCTTGGAAATCCTTCCAGTGACCATAGGCTTTCAATTAGGTCTTATAAAGTGAGTGATGTTTTAAAATTAATTCTAAATGAAGAGCCAAACCTCACTGGTATTTAATTTGTTGCCAGAAACCACACAATAGACCTTTGAAGCAAAACTCTTAAAATGCCTAGAAATTCAGATTAAATGACTCACCAATGCTGAACAAATAAGGCGCAACCACGCCTCCTTCTGCTCTTCAGCTCCCTTAAGACACTATTTTCTCTGTGTTGGGTAAAGTATCAAAATATTTCAGTTTTAATTGTAGATTATGACTGGCAGATGACAGAATTCTGCTAAGTGGTGACTGGTCAGACAGTGCCTTCTCTGTCTGGGGACGCTTCCAACAAAGCTGAGTATTTATCTGGAACAAGTCTGTAGTCCCTTTCTCTAATAAAGTTGAGACTGGAAGCTCTGCCTTACTGGGAAGGATATCAACAGCAGATGGAACAGGAAGGCAGAGGGGAGCTAATCCCTGCTATTTCTTTTGAATAAAAATAGCATGTGGTGTGTCAGGTGCCAGCAATCTGCCCAGGGAGAACAGAGAGAGTTCTGCCTCAAACTTCCTGCCCCAAAGGTGTGACAATCTGATAGACTCAAACATGTTGGTCTCTGAGTGGTGGAGCTCAGGAACTCAAGTTCTGTGTCTCGTGTCTGAATTCCCCATCATCTGTAGGAGCAAGAGCAGCACACTACCCCTTATTTTGGGAGAGCTTTGGGGGCAGCATCACTTCTTGGGGATGAGGACTTAGCTTACTGTAAAGGCCTCACAAAATGTGTAAGAATTTGACAGAACCAAACCTTTTACTTCTCTAACAAGGATAACTAAATCTCACATCAGTGGATTTAACAAAAAATACTAGCACATCTAAAATGTGGTTTCATAACTTACGCTTCACTCAGAGAAACTTTAAACCAGACTTTGAGGTTTAACTCACATATTACTGAAATGAAACACATTTCTAAAAAGAAATGTTTGTCTTCAAATAAAGCAATGAACACTTTCACTTGACTTTTATAAGGCAGTGTTGAGAAGATGCTTCATTGCATCACTCCTTCTAGCACTTCTTTAAATATCCTGGTTGAAGGACATGCTACAATTGCCGCGGTGAGTCAACAGAAACGACTCAAGAAAATTTATATGGGATTTTATCTGACCAACACAAAGCCAACAAAAAAACCTCTGCATCATTGTGGTTGGTAGTGATTGATCCTGCCACGTTACTACAAACAAAGCATTTGCTCAAAGCATTTGTTTGCTTCCCTTCTACCTGGGGGAATCTGGGATGGGTGTATGCCACAGAACTTAATGGAAACTTTTAATGCAGAAAGGTCACAGGAGCAGATTATATTTCTTGGGTGAACTGATTTGCTTTTTCATTAGACCCACTTGTTTCTGTGGTTGGGTCTGGAGACCAAGTCTATGGAGTTAAACTGATGCTCAGTTCTGTCTGAATTGTGAAGAAAAGACAGAAAAGTTGACACCAGTGGACAGAGATGAAAAGGTTCTACCCCTAAGCAGCGGCTGCTTTCTGTTCACATACAGAAAGTCATTCCTCACCCCAGTTATGCAATCACAATTACTTCATTTTTGATCTTCAGTTACAGCCACATTTCTTGAAAGCTGCCCAGAAAACCTGGCTGGGACTCAGGTAAAGAATGGGAGACTGACTGGTGAGTGAGCCAAGGAGGCGAGGTCAAGCCTGAGCTCAGGGCAGCAAGGAGAACAGAAAAAGAAGGAAGGAGCATAAAAAGGGGGTAAATGGGTGTTCCTCAGTGTGGCCAGAGAGAAGGAGTTTGTTCCCAGATGGATAAGGGGTCAGTTCACTTTGTCAGCAGACAGGGAAAAGGTGGGAGAAGGAGTGGGGATAGAATGGAGAGCTGAGGCCTTTTCGCACAGCCAGCATGGAGAGCAAGGGGATGAGAGGAGATGAGGAGCAGTGATCCCTGCTGTTGGGAAGGTATCCACAAAATGCCACTATCCCCAGCCAAGCCAGCTCTCCCTCAGCAGCTGGGCTTTCTATAGCACCAGGACACCTACAGTGTGAAATATTGTAAAGAAGTTTGCTGGTTTTGCCAGCTCCTTATTTCGCCTGTTTTGGGAACCAGTCCTTGAACATAGAGGAGTTGTGAGGAAATGGCTGTCATGAGTCCCTGATATCCTGAAAAATGACTCTTCTGACAGTGTCCTGGGAGCTCAGAGTAATCAGGATTTTAGTTCCCGGAGACTGGAGGACTAGCAAAATTCACAGCAGCCCCCTGGAATGGGACCTATCCGAAATGTGAAAGCTGCTAGTGATCACTGAGAAAATAAATATTTTAGTTAAAAGGTGTGTTTTGAAGAACAGGCATGGGGGGAAGAAAATTATGTAGTTGTAGGATCACTCTCATATTCATGAAGATCTAAGGAAAGAACTGTGGATTAAATCCCTCTTCTTCCAAATCTTCAGCTTTCAGTTTAAATTTGGGCATGAATACTTGGATTCCACTTTGAAAAATTAGTCACACAGAGGACTGCAGACCTCAGAGCCCACCTCCATTTTCAGTAACCAATGGAACTAATAAATGCAGATTCATTGAATCATTAAAGTTGGAAAAGACCTGCAAGACATCAAGTCCAACCTTTAAATTTCTGGCTCGTTGCTTCAAGCTGCTAGAGAAACACAGACTATGCAGATCTTTATTGTGTCAATATTGTGTCAATTACTTCCAGTAACAGAAACTATTGGGTTATTCTCACAGAGCTGAATTTTGAACTGCTGCTGGGGCCTTATTTCAGAATATTTTTCTTCTCTAGAAAATACCAATCCACAAAATGTTATTGCACAATGAAGAAATATGTCTCTTAAAATAAAAAAGAAAAAATAGACCAAGAATTTTTTTCTCATAGTTAAAATAAGCTGGACAGATGAGAGCAAGAACCTGCAGCTCTAGGTAGCAGGAAGGATATAGACCACAAATACAAGTCAAACTTATAAATAAAGCAATAATAACCCTTCACTATACACTGGTCCTTGCTCCCTGCTCCCCTTTCCAGAACACCAAACAGATCCAACTAGGGAGCATCTTTGGGTTGTTCCAAGCAAACAGCGAGGTCTGATGAACAAATGGGCTCTGGGCAGGGTGGAACTGCTGGCACAATTTAACACTTGCATTAAGGGAACAACAGAGATTACATGGGCAGGTGTTGGAACCTGGCAGCAGTCTAGGAAGGAACTCTGGAAACCTGTCAGAATGGTGGGGAGACGAGGAGAGAGGAAAAGAGTTTGGGCTGTTGGGGTAGAGCCTGATTGCAGTTGGCAGCTGCAAGGCACTTTAAACGGGCCAGGTTTGTGGCCATGTATATTCAGCAGAGTTTAGGAAAATCAAGCTCCCTCCTGCTGAGGGAGGGAGCAAATAAGGGAAATCAGCAACTCCACAAACTCATCTCGAAGCTGCTGTTACGGAGCTTGTAATCCTTTAACAGTATTAAACAGCCTAGGGATGGCACTGCAGGGTGTCATCTCACTTCTGGCAACTCCTGGTCCACAGCACCTGCTTTTGAAGCAGCTAAAAAGTTCTCGCTATGCTCTGTATAAATTTTTTAAAAGGTTTCAGTAACATTTTAGTATTTTCTGTCATTCTGGATTAGATATCCATGTTAAAAGTAAAATGTGAGCAGAATTTGTTCAGGCCTGGGAACTTCTCAGTCTGGTAGGAATTCTGGAATCTGCTTTCCTTTTCTACATCTTATTTACTGAAACATCTGCATGTCATGTTTAATACTGATCTCTGGGATGAGATAGGTTTCTTCTCTGGTCATTCTACCTATTTGGAAAGCTCAGTGCACAATGAATACTGAAGACAGATGTACTTCTGAAATTAATCTTGGATAACCTTATCTAAATAACATAATTTTAAAAATGAACAGACTTCTGTGAGAGGAACTTTCCTAGATAAAGGGATAGTTTTTAACTCAGTGGCTAGTTGAAAGGGAAAATTTGAACATTTGTTTTATGTTATTGTGGAGAACCACCATGTGATTCCAAAACTAACATGCCAAACCAGCAGTTAAGCAAAAAACAAAACAAAACAAAACAAAAAAACCACCCAAGAATGAGACAGCAAGCTTTTAAAAGCCTTTTACACGTGAAAAGAATTTAATATGAGAAATGTAGCTTATCCAAATGTGCAATTCTGATCTTTATATTTCATGGCTGCTTGCTTCAAAACTTTCAGGCTTGTGGAGTTGGACACAATTTTAAAAATTACAAACTGTATTTTTCTATTGCTGAGAAAATAGTTTCTACAGAACCATGACCAGCATTTAGAATTATCAACACTAACTATATTGAAATGCATAACAACACATTTTGGCTATTAATTATATATTAACTTTGTTCCAATGCACTCGAGTAGCTTTTCAGAAGTTCTGCTCTGTTCAAGATGGTAAGGTTTGCTTTCTGCCCTAGAGGCAGTTCCTTAAGCTTCCAGCTGCCAGGAATATGCTGTGCTCACTGTGACACATAGAAAGGAGAGAAATAGCTCTTCTGAGCAACAGCAGTGGGATGCCCTGGAGCACTAGAAAAGGTACAAGAGTGCAGTTTTCACAAACAAAGAATAGAGATTGCTTCCTCATCTTGATGGAAACAAGGATATTTTCCCAGTTCCTGCAAAGTCACTTCACTTTGCACCGATGCAGCACCCTCCCAGGGATCAAATCTGCGATTTCTGGGCGACAGCTTGTGCCTGCCTCTTCTCCCTGGGAAGGGACTCCCCTCATCCCGGTGCTACGAGGCTTCCCTCCTAGCAGAGAGAAGTGCAGCACTTGTTCGCTTCCTCAGGGCCCGACTCCAAGTCTCCAGGAGAAAGTGGGAACCTTTCCAGGGACTTCCACGCACTTTTGGTCAGGCCCTGGCCGATCCACGCACAGCGTTCCCACCGCCCAGCGACAGCTCAGCTCCTCGTCTCCCTTCCCACCTGGCCCCTCTGGAAGCCCTCAACCCTCTCCTCCTTCCTGCCTTCTTCACCCGCGCTCCCCGCGGTGCAGGCCCGGGACACGGCCCCGCAGAGGGGGTACGGAGCACGGAGCGCTCCGGGAATAGGCGGCTCCGCGCGGTGCTCCGGCCGGGAGCCCGCGGCCCCTGC
>VZTZ01009459.1:159563-197748 GCA_013400955.1 Drymodes brunneopygia
AGGGACTCCAGCTGGGATCTACGCCTGGCAGGGTCTCTGCATGAGGGATTTCAGCGGGCAAACAGCACTGACTCTTCCACGTTGCAAAGGATTTTCTCTGTTTCCTCACGCTGACGATGCGTGACACCACCTTACCGCAGCCCCGCAGCTTTATGACTCTAGTTCAGCATGCCTTGAGTTTGAAGTGTGTAGGCTTGGCTTAAAGCTTTCACTACAAAGTGAGGAAACATCTTGAAGTTACTTTGAGGGAGTTCAAGTTGTTCCCTGAAATCTTTTGTGATATGGAAAAGTGAACCAGTGAGAAGTTCAAACAAATTGTCATTACAACCTGCTAAACTACCTTCAAATATAATTTGGTGCTTCTTTTAAGGTATGAGGGACTCAAGGACACTCATTTCCCAGTTCCTGTAAGAGCTGTCCTCAGGAAAGACAACCAACACTGGAAATGGGGCATGAAAGCATCTTTTTTCCTGGGGCTGTGCTGGGGTATAAAGTGGGCAAACATTAATATCCAGCTGTTTACATCCTGCCATGCATGTTCACACTGATCTTTCTTCTGAAAAAAAAACCCCCACGAGTGAGTAGGTGAAAGATGATGGAACCAAACTAATTGTGTTAAATCTATTCCTCTCCTCCTGTTCCAACTGAAGTTGGAATGCATCCAGATTTGAATTTCCAAAGTTTTGCACCTCTTTTCAGAGGTTACACTGAACTTTGACCAACTTGATCTTCATGTTTGTATCTGAATCCACTTTTGTTCCTCACTCTCTCCCTCTTCACACAGAGAAAAACAACTGGCTAACATATATATTAGAGTATGCTTCCTTAGTCTTAGGCAGATAAGAGCAAAACGGGTTTCACATGAACCTGTCTGAGGTCAGGGGCATTCCATTGTGTTATTGAACTCAGATAAACGGGATCAAAGATGCCGAAATAACAGCATAAAATTGCTCTGAAACATCTGCAGCTGCAGACACAGATGGGGAGAGAGAACAGTAGCCCTGCAGGTGAAGCCCTTGCTTCTGGCTGCTTCAGATAAGGAGAGTGCTTGCCCCTGAGCTCAGCCAGTTACCCTCTGCCTTCCAGCTGGGAACTGGAAGGAGACTTGTGGGAGTCTCCGCCTACTCCCCTCCTTTTCCCCCTTGACCTTGCCATACCTGATCATTCAAATTGATGCTTCCTGCACTTGCTGTCTCAGGTCAGTCCCACCAAAGGCAGCAATGAATGCTGGTGAACAAGTAGCACAGATTTTTACAGAGAAAGAATTTGGAGGCCATACTTGGATCCTCTAGAAAGGTGTTTTAGATGATTAGGGTGAACTTACCTGTCTATCCCAACTTCCTAGCTGCCATAACTGTGTGTCTGCCGTAACTTCAGGTGAGTGCAGTCAGACCATCTGTGGCTTCAGGATGCCAAACCTCCACTCCCTATACGGCCAATGGAGAGATATCTCATATTCAGGCCACCTGCTACAGCTCGAACAGGAAGTGTTTCATCTCCTTCTCTCAGATCTGCTCATTAAACCCTGGAACGTAGACATCAATGATGACCGCTCAGTCAGTTGTGAGTGACTGAATAGACAATGGATCTGTGACAAGTACACAACCAATGCAGAATACATAAAGCATCAAAAATAACTGGGAAGTATCCTGTACTGGTGCTTGAAAGGCTTTGAATCAGAACGGCTGCCAGGGCTGTTGCCTGATGAGCATTTGTGAATCTTCTCTTCCCAGTGAGATAAGATTGCTTTTTCTAGCCTGGTGGTGCTGTAAGCAAAAGACCATCCCAAAGTGCAGGGATGAGCCTGATATGCTTTGGGCACCATGCAGGTATAACCCAAAGGCAAAGGCAGTTTCCAAGTGGAATGTTTGAACTGGGAGAAGTTTGAAATGTAGGTAACTTCCAGGGTGGTGAAGCAGTGAGGGCTGAATGAGAGCACAAGAGGCAGCTGAGTGGTCCTGCTTGTGAACATCTGCCTTTTAGGGAAGCCTTCTATGGAGAAGGAAAACTTACAGACACTGTGGCGGACAGGAATTGAAGACATGCTGTCAGCAGAATGGTATTGATATATTTTAATTTTTTTTTTTATTATTATTATTTCTTTTTTCCCCATCTGAATGGGGCCTACTTTGCTATTCAACATTAACCTAAAATCAGGTAACCTAAAACATAAAAAGTATTTTTGTGAATCTCTGCTATTCCCTGTGATGGGTAGTGCTTAAATAGTAAACTTGGAGACAGCAATGTAAAACACAAAGGCAGGAAGGGAGAAAGTGTTTATCATGATGTGCAGAATGTGTCTCTTTGCCATAACCTTGAAAATGGCTCCTACAAGCTGGCAATGCTCAGTCGCTGGAAGACAATATAACTAATCCAGACATGTTCAGCATGTAGAATTACAGAATCTCAGCCTTGTCCTTTCCTCACGAGCAACAGAAATTAGATTCCTTTTTTCTCCAAAGAAAAAAATCACATGAAAGCCCCTAAGTTAGAATCCAGGAGAGATATCATGTCTGCTTCAGTTTCTCTCTTTAGAACTTGGAGAGAAATGAAATAATTTCACAGTGCCAGAAATGCAGGAATTGTGTTGTTGCATGGAAGCTTTGCAAAAACAAAGCCAAAATCTGAGCACTTAACTTCTTTTTCTCCATATTATTAATTTTTCCCTGAACTTGAGCCAAACTGCCAATTCGAAACTCATATCATGGCTTAGTGTATGGAAATTCCAATAAAACTAGTACTGTCAGTTAAGAAGTAAACAATGTGAAATAAAAGAAAGTGAATGTGGAAAAAAGAATGTGAAATAAAATAGACAGTTGAGTTAGACGGCCTAAAAATTTCTACTAGTGAAAAAAATCATTAGATCTATTGTACAGTAATAAAAATTGTCAGAAAAACATCTCAGAAATACTTTTTCACATGCACATCTGTGTGTATGTGTACACTTCTCCCCACAGACCCCCTACTGCTTTTTCTTCCTGCTTTCTCCCCTATAATTTTTTAAGAGCTGATATATATAATTTTCAGTCTCTCCTCCAGAATAGTTTCCAAAAAGTTCCCTAATGTTCTTTTTGGCTTTTGAGGATTGAAACAAAAAAATAAATAAAATCTAAGAACAAAACCCGAGGCTTTTCCCACATTTTTAAAAGCTTTATATTCCTGCATTCTGACACAGACAGAATCTACAGGACAGTTCAAACAAGTGGGTTGCTATCCTCTCTCTGTTTCTATGGAAATGAGTGTCAGACCAGTTAAAACAAAGCACATACTTTACAGTAATCACTATATGGTGATTATTTAAAATAACAGAGCGCGTTTTTCCCAATCCAACCTCTATTTCTATGGATACAAGCTGAAAATAGTTGTAGAGAAGCCTGTTGCATAGTTTTTTCTAATTCTAAATGCATTTTGGATGCTGGAAGTTCCCACAAGGTGCTATGGATAATAAGATCTAACAAGACCTTGAAGAGTGCTGTAATTTGAACTTGAGAGGACCAGTTCTGTGAGCCAGAGCTAGGAAACATTCTCGTGCATGTAAGTAGAAGTTTGAATGAATACTGAGTGCAGTACTTCACCCAGCAGGTTTAGGAGGGGAAGTATTTGCTGTTTTCTGCTATTTTTTTACTTGCTTCAGAGAGAGCAAACTCAGCTAAACAAGTTTTGAGTTTTGTGGTCATAAGCTGCTCCTTGGCCAAGCAGGTCATAACACCATAGAGACCGTGACCACTTCACAAGACAGAAGACGTGACCCATGAAGTTTGTAAAGCCAATCTCCTCACGTTTCATTTGGAATGAAACCTCACTCCATTTCATCACCAGACGCAGCAGAAAGTCCCCACTCCTCACCGTCCTGAAGGCTGCCAGTCTTGCTGGCACTTCTCCTGAACACAGATTATTTTTTCTAGCAGTGCACCTGGCACTTGTATAGACATGAATTAAGAGGCATGTCCCATCTTACAGAGCTTTCTGCTGGAAACAAGAGAAAACATGACCTAAGGTGGAGGCAGAACAAATTCACCAAGGAAAAGGTCCTGGCTTTGTTATTCTTGCCCTCTTAAAGCACCCAAGTCATCCCTGGTCAGTTCCTGACATCATGCTTCAAAGACACTCTGGGAAGGACTATGTGTCTTGCCTCTCAGTTTAGGAAGGACATAGGACAGAGTTCCTGGGTGGACCACGGTCTTGAAAATCAGCCTCTTTGTGAAAGTGCTTTATTATGGGTTTATGAGCCTGCCTTTAATGGGTTGTTGTCACTGTTCCCCTTTAATAGGTATTTAAGCTAAGATTTTCCAAAATGAATAATGATTATATACTTGAAATTCAGGACTGAAGCTTTTTAAAGCCACAGAATCAATGTCAAAACACTGAAAAAGCTATGGCTTTTCCAAGAGCCTTGAAAAAAATCAGGCTTCAAGGTCTCTCAAGTTAGGTATGCAAAGGCATGGAAAACTGGTAGCATTTCAGAAAAGAGTAGTTTGTATCAATATCTAATCAGTGAGTGTTAATAGTTTCGAGATCCATACCTCAGACAAATTCAACCTGAGCACTGTGAAATTAGAAGCAAATAACAAAATTTGAAACTAATATTGCAGTGTTTGTAAGTGCCTGCTTTTCCTATCAGAACTGTAAGGGTTCCCTGGTAAATTCTTCTTCAGTGAGACTATGACTATGTGAGACTAACTCAGACTGGATGATACTTGAAGATTATTCCATGTGTAGAAGGTGGGAAGGATTTCAGTACACAAAAGATACCCTGAGTATCACAGCAGATATTCAGAGGTGCTTTCAGCACATGCCTCCTCTATCTCTTCACAGCCTGCTCATTGACCTCCCTACTTTTCTGTCCTCTTCCCTTCTTTTCTGATCATTCCATCCATCTTCAGCACCTGGGCACACAGCCCAGTTCCAGGCTCACACCATGCTCTGACTCAAACCCCTGATGCTCATAATGCCTTGTCGGCAGGTCCTTCTGTATCGACAGGCTCTAATATTCCTCATGGGAGGAAGATAAACTTCCATTAGTCAGGCTTAAAATACACTCCTTGCACTCCAGCTGAAATAACTATGGGATTGAAGGAGGAGGAAGAGGAGGAGGGGGGATGATTTTACTTCATCAAGAGAAAAAAAAATTGTGGTTTTACTTCAGTCTTGCCAGCCTACTCATCTCCTGGGTTCATACACTATCCTTACACATCACCTGGACTTCTTGATGCCAAACTTCTGGAATTCAAGCTCTGCAATGACTGTGTCTCCAAGTGTGTGAGTTAGCACTGGGCTGATCTGAGCAAGGATTGTGGGAGTATGGGGCATTCGGACAAGAAGTGATAGTGTTGGGAATATTCCTTTCTCGGGAGGTTGTGCTGAGGAAGTGATCCTGATATCCCATCTCTTGGCAGCATCCACCCTCTCTCCTTCTGTGATCCCATGCCTCAGAGTGACAAAGGCTGGAAAACAGAAAAATTTGACAAGGAGCTCTCTATCACATGTGAAATTTTGGGAAAAACTGAAAGAAACTTTTCTGTGGAACTATTGTGTAAACTAAGAGCAAACATTGAGAACTACAGTTTTAAAGGTGTGATTTTGGATTAAATCCATTCCTTCTGAATGCTTTCAATAGTTAAATTATACATAAAATAAAAAATTTATTTTAAGAAACAAATGCATTTCTTTCCAAAGTAGTATAGGGTAGGGGATCACAACTCACATATGGCCTTGAAGTGAACCCACCACAGGGGTTACTGTACCTGAGGTTCCAGTACCCAAACACCAGGGGGTTCAAAGGACAGGTTTGGGCTGGGATTAGCATGGGCTATTTAGCTGTGCTCAGGCACAGGTCTGTCAGCAGCCCTACTCAGAGTTAGTCCCTCATCTCTAGGGAGAGGTTGTAGGCCTGGAGATCAGGCTGAGTTTGGGAGAGGTCACGAGGACATGGTTAGGGAAGGATGTAAATGCATATCAAGAGAGTTAATCTTGAGAGGTGGCAAGTATTAGCTATAGAACAGCAAGTATATACAGCCAAAGGCTGGAGATAGGGCCTGGCTGAGAAGGACAGCCGTGTTTAAGGCTGAAATCAAAAGAGAAATCTTGGTGAAGCTTTTGCGTTAGAAATGGCCTCATCTGCCAAATCAGATTTTTGTCTTCAGGATTGCATGAGTGAGGATCCTACAGTGAAGAAAAAGGTTCAGGTTTTGGAGGCAAAGGCAATTTAGGCAGGAGTGCAGGGCTGGGGCTTGGCTGTTTACATGCTGTTCAGGGCAGTAAAGGCTTCAGAGGTCGTAACTGAGACAGGAAAGGGTTGCTTGGCTCAATCAGTCTTGTATCTAGAACTGTTCCTTGAACAAGGTGGAGAGCTGAGGTTAATGTAAGGGATCATGAATTGTTTTTCAGACTTGAAAATGCCAGAAGGGCACTGTGTAACTTGGATATGATGATCTGTTCATCTGGCAAGAATCACAGAAGTATATTTCAATTTACTGAAAACTGGGCAGCTCAGAAGTTACTGCTTGACTCATTTGCTGCCTCCATCTGTTGGACACATAAGCAGAACAGAGCAGATGAATTTTGTCTGAGCCTGAGTTCTTTGACTGACCCTCCATAAATGCAGCTTGCCAAAAAACAGACTCGGGGGGCAAAAGTTGTTAGATATAATAGAGAAAGAAAAGGACACAGGCTTCAAAGTGCACTCTAGCAGAACATGGAAGTGACCTGGCTGGAAGTGAAACCAACAGTCTGCTTCCCCAGCCTCCTGGAAGCCTCTAACAGCTACACAGGCAGTGAGGGGAGAGAATAATTGAACTTCAAGTTGAAATAAAAATAATTTCCAGTAGCATTCTGCAGTACTTTTTAAAATACTAGACCTATGAAATATGGTGTGATGATAACTATCAGGCTTGTAAGTCTGGTAACTAGGACTTTTACCTTGAAGATCTCAGTATGGGTACTTTGAGCCTTTTAAAAGCTGTGTTAAATCAAATATGTTTTCCTAGTTCTACTAGCTCTAGTCTTCCTTTTCATCCCCTCAATAACAAAGCAACTCCCTCGTGAGAATGTTATTTACTTTCCATATTATGTGCCTACAAATTTCAGGAATTGCAAATGTATTTGGATAGCTGCATGAATTTAAGTTTCAAAAAAACTGTAAGACTGAAACAAAGGAATCCCATAATCTGGAAGAACCACCAAAAATGTTTTATGGAAGAACTGAAAAGTCCGTACCTTTGCACAGAATGTAGTGAGTTAAATTTAAGTATTCCTGGAAACAGGAATTATTAGCAGAGTTTGGAGTATGATGTCACTAGCAGCAAGTAAGATGCTTTTAGCTTTGTTCTCCTAAATTACTTGCAAAAAGCCCTTGTATCTAATGTCTAGCAATTCATATTTTCCCATTTTATTTTTTCCCCCCAGTCTCATGTACTCCTTTTATTCTACCCTTTTCTGCCTTCTAACTTCACCTTCTTTTATTTTGTTCTACCCTTTGTTTTCAAAACATCGCAGCATCTTCCGTCAATGTGAAAGCATTTGCTCATCCTGTCTTAGAATGGCTGTGAATGTTGCCCTCTTCTGGATCTTTTTCTTTTTTATTTTTTCGGTATCGTGCTAAAAAACAAACAAACAAACAAACAGCTTGAAAAAGCTCAGGAAGATACTAATGTTGTCTTTATTACTTGCACATATGAAAAAAAAATCCGGTTTGGATTTGGATGGATCTTTATTTTCATTTTTTTCTTACTGAAATAATCTCCTTGATCTTCCACTGCAGTTTCAACTGTTGTTATTCCATTTGTAACAGTTCATTGGAACAAGGCTTTTTCCATTCCTCCTTATCACTGTGCTTGTCCTGGAATAACTCTTGCTGAAAGCAAGGGAAGAGTTTAGATTTTAGTTGATCTAACCCTGCCCTCTGGCAGTGGGAAGCCATTCCCCCTTGTTCTGTTACTCCTTCCCCTGTAAATAGTCCCTCTCTCTCTTTCCCGTGGGCCCCCCCTTCAGGTACTCAAAAGCCACAGTTAGGTCACCCCAAAGCCTTTCCCTTTCCGGGAAAGAGAAGAGTATCGGAGGGAGTTCTCTCCTCTCCCTGCTTCCCGGCACGCCGTGCTTTCCCCTTCCACTCCCAAGTTTAAGCCGTTGGTTCAGGATCGCAGGGGGCTGCAGTGCCGGGAAGCCGGGATGATAAAAATCTGCTTGGCCTTGCAAGCAGCGATGGATGAGAGACTGCTGCAGATGGGATATTGGGAAAGAATTCTCGGCAGTGAGGGTGGGGAGGCCCTGGCACAGGGTGCCCAGAGAAGCTGTGGCTGCCCCTGGACCCCTGGCAGTGTTCAAGGCCAGGTTAGACAGGGCTTGGAGCACCCTGGGACAGTGGAAGGTGTCCCGGCCCGTGGCAGGGGGTGGGAATGGATGGCGGAACGAGATGATCGTTATGGTCCCTTCCAAACCATTTCACGATAACTATTTTTAACTTTTTGTCTGCCTGGGCACTGACCGCTAGGAAAGCCCTCCCGCCGGGCCGGGCCGGGGCGGCAGCAGCACCGCACCTCCCGAGGGCAGACCGGCCCCGGCCTGATGCGGTTCTGCCCGCCCCTTCCTGCGAGAGCGGCTGCGGTTCCGGGGCGCTGCCTAACCGGGATCGAGCATGGCCGGGAAGCGGAGCGGGGAGGCCGGGGAGCGGAGTGGGGAGCCTGCGGCCAAGCGCGCCTGTGGCCCTCGGGACGAGGAGTTCAATGGCGCCCGCTTCAAGGCGCTGCTGCGGGACCCCGCGGCCGCCGCCACGGGTGAGGGGCTCTGCAGGGCGGGGAAGGCTGAGGCGGCTGCCCCGGGCTGAGGCGGCCGGCCCGGCGGGAGTCGCGGGGGTGGCACCGGTGCTGCTGCTGGTGGTGATGGCCACGGCCCGGCCCGTCAGGGGACCCGGAGCGGGCCCCACATGTGACGCGGGTGCCCCGGGTGACGCTGTGGCTTTGCAGGGCTGGAGACCTTCGTGTCCGTCGCCAAGACTCTGCCGTCGCCCCACGTGTACGATGTGGTGGAGGGATACGTGAAAATTTCCATGGAGTGTGCTGAGATATTCAAGCTTCTCGATGGAGAAAGGAAGCCTGAAAGTGAAGTAAGTTGGACTTGGGGGTTGTAATTCAGGGACTGGTAGCTACAATCCCAACAACCCCACCCTGGAGAAGAACCAGCGAAAGGTCCCCAGGCAATGGTCACAGCCCCCAAGGCTGCTCCAGGACCGTTTGGACAATGCTGTCAGGGATGCACAGGATGGGATAGTCGGGGTGTCTGTGCAGGACCAGGAGCTGGACTCGGTGATCCTTGTGGGTCCCTTCCAACTCAATATATTCTGTGGTTCAATGAATAAATGCTTTGTGATGTAAATAACTCTGATAATTTAATATGATTTTGATTTGGTTTTTTTTTTTCTGAAAGTAGCAGTGCCAGAAACACCTACCAAGTGGGAGATGCTCTTTTCAGTTCATAGATGTTCCTGGATTTAATGATACACACAACCAGTAGTCCTGTCCAAATCAAGCTGTTAAGGTTCTTTGAATGTTATCAAAAGAGCTTTTAGGAAATAAGATGATAAATAGAAGCAGTTAAGAAAGCAAAGCTCATATGTGGAAGCTTTCCTCTTGGAGTGGGGTTACTCTTTTTATTAATGGTGGTTATTGCTGTTTGCTCAACTAATAATTTCAAGTCTTACCTGATGTCAGATATTAACGTACTTCTTTTTCCTGCAGATGCTGTTAATCTTTCAGGCTCTAGAAGCCATTTTACTGAGGACAGCCAGTGACCTCTCACATTTTTCTGTTGTGGGAATGAACATTGTCAAAAAGTTGATTCATTCCTATATGAAACTGGTCTATGCTGCTTTGTATTCTGAAAACCACAGGTAAGTCTTCTTGTTGCTCTGGTGGAGAATCTCTGTTAATTGATCTGGAGAGACTGTACTACATGTTGCAAAATTAATCTTAACTTATTGCTAATAATCCACCTTTATTTAATAATCCTTTTCCACTTGTCATAAAATGATCCTGTGGAAGTCTTTGCAAAGTGGAAGCTCTGATACATCAAACAATGCAGTGCTGTAGGATACTTTCCTGAAGCTGTAGTTTTTATCAGTTGGGCTTGTCCTAGTGAGAGCTAACACTGGTGGTACCTTGAGTCCTGTTACTTTAATGCTACTTCATTTGTGGGGTGAAATGTACTGTGTGGAGCAGGGCTGGGCCGTCTTCCTGTGATGGCAAAAAGAGCTGCTCTTGAGTGGTTTATTTCCCTGTATTTTTTGGAGTCAGATTTCCATGTTTATAATGGATTTTTCTCTTTCAGACTAGCTTCTATAATTTTTTCAGTCTTAGGTTTAGGTTGCTTAATAACTGTGTTATCTAGTTCAGATCAAACAATTTCTCATGCTCTTGTGGACAGGGGAAAGAAGTTGCAAATGCCAGAGACATTTCAATACAAACCTGGGAGGAAAAGAAAAGGAGAGGAAAAAACCAGACTGAAATTGGCTTGTCCAAGGCCAATGACTCGTCTTTCATTCTTTGAGCAGAGTTGGAAAAGCTTTCTCTGCTTTCCCAGTTCATAGACACAACTGTGCTTCCTGCACTGCGCAGTTGATCTTATTGCAGCAGGCATTTTAACTGGACAGAGAATCTCAAAGAGGTATACTGGAAACATATTTTGAAGCTGTGCAAGATCTGCACTTCTGATTCAGTGTTTAACGATTGCAGCTTCTGGAGAAATCCTTCTAGAATCTGCACAGAGGAGGCTGCAGATTTCTGATGGGAGATGCTCTGCATTTTCTGTGCAACCTCTTTGATGTGCAGAGGGATTTCCCTTACTGTATGTCTAGATGGAATCTCTGCTTGAGTCATATGGCTTTTTACAGATTGTCCATGACAGAAGCATGATGGACAGATTACAAATATGTTCATGGTAGTTGCTGTTCAAATGATGGCGGTCTGCAGTCTTGTGCTCAGTGACCCTGGCATACTCCCATTGAAATACATGGCAGAGCTCTATGAATTTAGGAGTTAATAGAATCATAGAATTATTAAGGGTTGTCTAGTCCAACCCCACTGCCATGAGTAGGTCATCTTCAAGTTGTTAATTTTGGCGCTTTCTCCCTTTTAAACTGCTTCATAAAGGGAATATCCAGACTCACATCACGGCTTAATTTTGGGGAAGAATATAAAAAGGCATTTCCTTCTCCCTTCTTCCCTTGCCCCTCTTTCCCAGCTGCTGTTATTATTGACTAAAATAATTACTTTGATTGTTTCACTTTCCTTCTATTTTCTCTTTAAGTTTTAATCTCTTGGTTGGGTGGTTTGTGTAACCATCATCCTGGAAATAACTTGCAGTTTTACCTCTGCTTTTTTTTTTTAGGATGAGCCGAGGTTGCCTTACACTGTTGTCAGCAATGGTGGCTCAGGGCCCGGATTCAGCAAGGGATGTGTATAGTCATTTTGATTTCAATAACAAATACCTGCCTGGATTGTTGAAAAAAAGATGTAAGAAGGTAAATTAATGTGCTGTGTGCCGTGGAATGCTGTGCCATGGCTCCACTAGCTTTTTAGCTAACTATTTAGAACAAAGCTGTTGCCAATGTTTGCTGTATTTTCATCTGCAAGAACTTAACTCTCTCTTCCTGTCCTGTGTCAGCCTAAAGTCCTTGATTGTGCCCAGCTGGACACGTGAAAATACCTGGTGTGTTTCCAACAAGCTATGGAGAAATATAAATGTACAGTTTCTGTGAACTGCCCTTCTAGTGTTTAAAACAGAGTGAAAGTGATGGTAAACTCCTGAAAACTAGTCAGTCTTTTTGCAGTTTGGTCCCATCAAAATAAGTAGAAGTTGGAGAGGGGATATTGCCCAGTACTAATACAGAGTAATTGCATTTGTAAACATAAACAAGAGTTCTAAATAATCTCTAGCTGGAAATTCTTAAAAAGAATATGTGAATGAGGAGAAAAAGTCACTCCTCTTTTTCCAGAAGAAACTATCTCTTGTTCACCCCCTGTTTGCTAAAAAGAGTCTGGATTGACCCAAACCAGTGCTATAGAACAAGAATATTTATGTGTCATTCCAAATGCAAGTGTATGATAAGTCCAGTACTGTTTGCAATGCTGACATATTGTTTCTGGATTTTAAAAATGACTTGCAGAGCGAATGTGTAAGTTTGTGTTCGGTTTGTGCCATATGAGATGAAAACTCAGACTTTTTCTTTATAAAGCAATTGAGTGGAAGGCGAAAAACCAAACATATCCCTTTTTCCCTGGAACCACCTTTTATAGTTTGAGACCTGTCAGATTCCATGTGTTTTGACCTCACTGCAGGAGTTGTCTGCAGGAGTACCTCCACCCTCAAGCTTGATTGTAGTCTGCTTAGGTACGTGAGCAAGGTACAAGGAAACAAGCATCCAAAAGGTTTTACTTGTGTACAGCTTTCAGTGAAATTATGTCACAAGTGGCTATCAGAGGTGAGTTTTTAACACAAAAATATCAGGCCCAAAGCTTACAGCAAAATCTTGTTTCTTTGTATTTCTTCTTTCAACCGTTTCATGAGTCCCTGCTGCCTTATCTTTTGCCTATTCAGAATCTTCTTTCAGGCTTCTTTACATGCAGCTTAATTTTGTGCAGCAGGTTTAAAAAAAATTGTAAATCGTGGTGGGACTCTGTCACAGAATGTCGTGATAGGATGAGGGGTGACTTTTTATTTGACAGGGGGTAGATTTACCTTAGATATTGGGAGGAGATTCTTGGCTGTGAGGGTGATGAGACGCTGTCCAACACAGGTTGCCCAGAGAAGCTGTGGCTGCCCCTGGATCCCTGGAAGTGTCCAAGGCCAGGCTGGACGGGGCTTGGAGGACCCTGGGATAGTGGGAGGTGTCCCTGCCCATGGCAGGGGGTGGAATGAGGCGATCATTAAGATCCCTACCAACTCAAACCATTCCGTGATTCAATGTTCATATCCTATGATGCTTTTACAGATCAAGTTTTCACTGCTTCCACTGTGCCTGAGTTGGTAGTTTTATATTTGCCCCTTTTTATAGGCATTTTTTGAACTGACCAAGCAGTGCACAAGTGAGGAAATTCAGTGATACAGGGTTTGGCATGAAACTGCTGTTAATGTATCCTTTTTCTTTAAATCTGTTGCCTAGTCTCATATATTGAAAAGCACGTGAACTAGTATATTTTCCTTTTTACGTAAAAGTGATCTGCTTCATGCAAGAAGTTTTTTAGCTGAATACACTGTGGATGTATTGCATATAAATGTATGTCTCTGACTGCACACAGAAGTTGTTTCATTTACCCATTTATAGCACTTCTAGGATAATCAGCAGTTGCAGTATCGATTGTGCAGTTGGGTACAATCTGTGCACTAACAGCATTTTTTAATTTTATGTTTACATTTTTATGTTTCTAGGGGAGAGCAGATGTCCGCATGGCCTATATTCAGTTTGCTCTCTCCTTTCTCATTGCTGGTGACAATGCAATCTTGGCACAGGTGCTGGAATTAAAAGGTACTTCATAATTGCTTGTTGGGTTTTTGTTTTTAAGGCACAGTCATTTGTAAGTGATGATAAATACAACCTAAATAAAAATGTGAATCAGGTAGAGAGCACTAATAAGAAGGAAAATATATATTTTTAATCTTACTACCTGAAAAGCTTTAAACTTCTTGGATAGTGTGGTAAATAAGCCTCTTCTTGAGAACAATATGCTATCTGCTAAAACTTTGCAAAAATAGAAAGTCTTCGGTGACACAGATTTAAAAAAAAGTAAATATAATATAAAACTTGGAGGTCATAGAGTCAATTAACAGAAAACAAATTCATGGCCTCCAGCCTTGCTCATAAGATAGTAACAGTGGTTATGTTGCGTTAATTTTCTTCTAAAAAAGTGTGTACTTCAGTTGCCTTTCTGCCCTGTGAATTGTGACCCTTGGTAAAGTTATGAGAGAATTCAGAAGGGATCTAGAAATACTGTTAAAAAAAAAGTCCTTAACTGGCAGCAGGTCTTTTCTCCTATGGCAAGGGACTGAGAACTGGCTGTAATTATTTACTTGTCTTTCTCCTACTACCCCAGGGCTGCTGATTTCCTGTAGTTGTTCAGTTCTGTCAGTCTGGGGGTTGCACACCTTGGCCCAGTCAGTACAGCTGGCTTTCATTCCCCTGTAAGAGCCCCTAGTTCTCTATAAACTGAAGTTGTCTAACTTTGGGATGCACAAGTAAGCCAAAAGATGATGCGTGTGGTTGGAGATGGAGCCTCCAAACATTTGAGAATCACTCACTGAAACAATTACAAGTGCTTCAATGGAAAGAATATGAATTTACTTGAATTTTAGTATGATGTTTTGGGGCCCAGAATGTATTTAAAGTTGGCAGATGCTGTAGCAGTGTTAATCAGCAAGTTGGCAAATTAGCCAGTCAAGATGAGAGTAGGTTTGACAGTATCACTTGCTTGTCACCATAGTCACAGACACATCATCCTTCTGAACTCTGATTGCTGCCTTTTGGTTCGTCCTGGAATATAACAGCAAGATAAATAATGTGACATAGAAGAGGAATGGATATGATTTCCCTGAAGCATTCAGGGAATGAGCTTTCACATTTTGATTGAACATTTGAAATGTGCTCTTAGATTTCATTCCAGATATTCTTCGCTCTGAAATAAAAGAAGACAGAGTTTCTACTGTCAATCTTCTACTTTCCACACTGAGAACTAAGGTACAATACACCCTTGAAATTGTGTTGTCTCATGTTTTCTATTTTCCTCAGTACTGGAAACAGTTCTGCAGTGATTTCTCACACAATTTCTTAGTTCTTAGGGCTGCTGGCAGTGTGCTGCTGCACTGTCTGTGACTGATGATACGTGTTGGAGGTTGGTAGCTTGGCTGTATTACAGTCTCAGGATTGAAGTTTGTTCTCCTTTTCCAATGCCTCCTTTTGAAGAAGTCATTGCAATAGCCTTGTGCTTGAATGCTAATTTCAGCTCATCTTCCGTGTGTAGTGTCCGACAGATTCTCGCCTTTTTGTGGGTTGTGACTACATCAGTACCAAACTTGAAGATCAAAAAGAACTGGAGTATTTTTGGTGCTTCCAGTGACAGTAAGATTGGTCTTTCAGTCAATGTGTCTCATGCTGAAGTTGGGAGCTCAGCTAGACTTGAGTGGATTTGTTAGCTCTGAGCTGGATGATGATGTACAGTCATCTTTCCAGGAGAAAAAGGATTTTGTGTGGTGTTAGTACAGAGTCTGAGATGTGAAAGGGGTGTCCAGAAGCTGCTGGTTGCAGTTGAAGGGTGTGTGGTACCATTCCCCAGCCAGTCTTGCCGTTGAAGCCACATCCCGTGGTCCTGGTAGCCGAGTTTTGGACTCATTGCTGGGATGACAGGGTTTCTGTTGCAGGAGATAAATTCAGTCAAAGATATTTCTTGGTGGGGTAGAGGAAAAGGGAAGTCTTGTGAACTGTCTTCCCAAGAACAGAGAATATGTTGCAAAAAAGAAAGGGTACATTCCACCTGCTGTCAAAAAGTACTGCTGGAAAGGTAAAGCTGCTCCCCTCGATGCTGGTTTTTCTGGTTCTTTCATGGTAGACAGAAATTACCTCATGCTCTACTAAGGATGAGACAGAAAACAGGGAAGCAGGAGTTGCTGAAAGGTGTGAGTTGGTTTAGTGGTGGCTGCCTTTCCTGTGCTCTGTCACCTTCTGAGCATGGCCTTGCCTCTTCCCTGGGATGCACTTGTTGCTTGTAGAGCAGCTGCACCTGACATGTATTTTATTTCTTTAAAAAATGTTTTTAACTCCGGTATCTATGATTTTTAAATATCTATTCTGAACTACTGTTACAGTGTTGCATAAGCTGTTGGATGAAGAATTGAGAGAATGAAGAAAAAATAGTTTCAAATTTTGAGTGTAACCATAAGAGCCTGCCTCACATTCAGGCTTTTCACGTTAAAGTCAAAAATGTTCTTTCATTTTTCTGTTACAATAACACGAAAAAGAAGGAGCATAGAAAAGCTCCCATTTAAATGTAAAATAAACCTCCTTGAAACTTTGTTTTCCAAATGAAGTCTTTCCTATGTGGGAATCATACATCATGAGCTGTTATGTTATTGGGAGACCCCAGCACACTGTATGACTCTTTCAGCTTAGCAAGAAAAATGAGAATTAAAACAATACCAGCAGTAAAAGACAGCGGAAGAACTTTTGAGAAACTTCCTCCACTGTGTATTCCCTTTCATTCAAACTTTATTTGTAGTAGGCTTTACCATGTTTACCTCCAGGCTCCCATGGTTCTAGTGTGTGGCTGTGATGCTCTAAACATGATCAGCACTTCAGCTGAACATGATCATCTGTCCTGTCCAGCAGGGTTTACAGAGGTTGGTGTAGGGTCAAGGTGGGGCAGGAGCATGTGAGAGAAGTGTTGACAGGACAGGCAGAACCTTTTTTCTGCCCTAGTGAGGAGAGCCAGCTCTCTGTGTACTAGAAGAATGAAGTGTGTTGCTATTTTGCTGTGATTTTATGGTAACTTGCAATAAGTAGAAGAGTTTGGTTTTTTCTCATTGTTTTCAGGTGGTTCATAACAAAAATATCACCAAAACGCAGAAGGTGCATTTTTTCACTGCAGAAGTATTGCTTCACATCGCTTCACTGTACCGTTGGAACGGGATTACTGATGTCAGCCCTGAGGATTTAAAGGTCTGGTAATTTATTTCTTTGTTACTCTTTGTCCTTCTGCTGCCTTTTTTTTCACCCCTCTTGCAGCCCACAGGTTTTGAAACAGCTCCCAATTGCTCTGAGCTTGATGAGCTCAAAAAGAAGAATCTATTGAGCCTATTTAAAAAGAACCCCCAAATTTTTACTGCTTCTCACTGAGTTTTGGCTACAGATTTTTCACCTTTATGTCTGCCCTCTTGTATTCCTGTACCAGATGCTTATGACCCTGCCACTCCCATCCTGATACACTGTAAACACCCTTTGGAGGAGATCTGTTTCTAGTAGGTGTCTGAGCTGTGCAAATCTCTGACCCCATTCATAAGCATGCATTTCAGTTCTGAATAATTTTTAAGTTCTTACAGTTCCTGGCAGTCCTTGTAAGTCATATGATTCATGATTTCCCAGCCACAATTGTCAAGAGTCTTCTCATCCGTGGGGATCTTGAGTTGTTCCAGATTTAGAAGGTTAATGGAATCATAGAATCACAGCATGGTTTGGGTTGGAAGGGACCTTCAAGTCCTGAAGCTTCTCTTCTTATCTGAACAAAGGCCAAATTTTCTTTTAGTATTTGTCTAAGCAGAGCCATATGAAATTTAGAGTGAAGCTGATATCTGTGATGCCAAATCTCATATGCCTTTCTCACTCCTTTTTGGTTTTTATAGGTGGCTCAAAGTTCTGAAGAGGTGGGAAAAACAATGGTACGAGAACTTGTGCATGGTTTCTTAATGGACCTCTGTTGCTCTCTGAAACATGGCATAACGTTCTATGATCCAAGTCTTGGAACTTCTGGCAAGTAAGTCACTGGGCAGCTGGGATTGTACGGGGATTTTTTGCTAGAAGCAAAAGAGTCTTCACTAGTTATCACGTTTGCCCTGAAATGTGTGGTATTAATTCACTGTTTGTTGTGCAAAAAAACGTGGAAGTAGTTTAATTTCCTACGTCCTGAGTATAAACTCAGAAATTATGCCAGGAGGGTGAGAAGTCTTGCCTTCAATTAACAGTTAGAGGAGCTGCAGAGTTCACATCCCATATAAAGTATTGAAATAAAGATTTCTTATTTAAAATAACTTTTTTGGTCTTCAACAGGGGAGGAAATGTGGTACTTCTGCACTTCCTGCTTGGTTTAAAAACTGCAACAGAAGATGAAATGGTTGCTGATCTCATGGTGAATATTCTCAAAGTATGCCCAGATTTATTGAATAGATACTTCAAGGAGACCCGATATTCCTTTGTTCCTAGAGTGAAGTCTGCTTGGATGGACAACATGAAGTTACTCAGGAAGGTAAGAGTATGGATGATGGTAAAAAATCATGCTCAGAACAGGAGGCTCTATAAGCATTTAAACTGAGCTGGGAAAGAAGGAATTGGTATAAGAAGCAGTGGAAAACATCACATCAGTGTCATGTTTTTTGAGATGCAGCAACATCAAAGCTCATCTAAAAAAACCTTTTGTCCTTTGTGAGTGTTCTGCTGCCTCTTTGTTTAGCTTAAAATAAGCAAGTAGGATCTGGAATCTCTTGAAAAGGGATGGTCTTTAGCAGGAATGCTGGTTGCATACAGAGGATCCATTTAGCTGAATGGGAGTCTGGAGGATGCTCTGTAGCATTTTTGCATAAAAATTGACATTTAATGTTGCCATTACTTCTGACAAGTTAAAATCCTTCTGTAAAATGCTCCCCAGAAGAAGCTGTCGTCTCCGGGACTTTGTCAATGGGGCTTAAATTTTTGGTTTTTTTCTTTCAGATCTATGAGGCTCAACCAGAGATCTCCAATTCTTTTAAGACTTCAGAGTTCATTCCTCTTCCCAGATTGCTTTCTATGGTGATGGTGACAACAGTCCCTGCAGTGTGCAATAAAATAATGTTCACCCAAGGGTTAAATGTAAGAGCAATCTATAGTATTTCAATGACTCTTCTGTCCCAGTTAGTACTGTTTGATTTTAGTGTGATCATTCAAGAAATTTCTTAAATTGGTTAATTACTTGTGTTTTATATTGTCTGCCCCAGCATAAGTCTGGCTTGTTGAAGCATTGGAAAACGAATTAAAACCACTGATACTGATTCCAGGTGCCTTTCACAAGACCAGTTCTACCGCTGTCCGCTTGTGGTTTAGGCTGGGAATCTGAAAACCTATGGATTCTTTACTGCTAGCCAAGATCTAGGAAATAATTGATTCATTGACAAATTTTAGCACATGTTCGAAGTACAGATTCTGTGTAAAGCATAACAGGAATCACTGAAATGTCATTAATTCACTTCTTTTAGTTGCCCAGCACAGTGGTGAAGCACAGCATCCTCTCACTGGTATCCATGGTGCTGAGAAGAGCCCTGATGAACATTGAGCACTGTTTGTCTGAAGAAACCTGGCAAAGGTCACAGATCTACACGCTGCCAGCAATGCAGGAGTTTGTGCAGCTCTACAGAGAAGCTGTCAGCAAGGTAGAAAGAAAGAGACAATTGGAGGCTGACAGGAGTCGTTTTGTGGGCAGCAGACAACTGCTCTCCTCTGTACTTTCTCAAGTGGTTGCAGCCTAGGAGCCAGGAGATGATATCCTGGGGGAGGTGGTGGATTAAATGGTGAGATAGGAGCCTAGGTTTCCTGACATGGCTGTCTGATGGGAATGCAAATAAAAATCTGTGGTGAGACAGATTTGTGATGTTAATGGCTATTGTGCTGCAAATGACTGCCAAGAGCGGGAAATAGGTTCTCCTCCTGGTTCTAGTCAATGTAGCCAGCAGAGGTTACTCAAAAGTTACTAGACGAGAGAGCACTTGAGTTGAAAATATACCATGAGAAAGAAGAACCAAACAAATTTTTCACAGGAAACCTTTTCAATAAAATTTTCTTCCCAGTACTTACATTCTGCAGAAGTGAAAGTACCGTTCCTGATTTCAGATCATTCCCTGATGGCACACAAAGTCAATTCCAACCTTTGCAAAGAGCAGCTAATCTTCCTGTTGAGTGTTTGGGGATGTATTTATCACAGGAGCTTTGTCTTACAAAGGAGAGCTGTTGCAATTTACCCTTTTTGCTTTTAGGTTTTACCAGACATGAATAATATAGTGGCTGTCTGGCAGTCCCTTCTGAAGCAAGAGAGAGAGCACGACAGCCCAGCAGAGAAAAAGGAAGGTGATGTCTCCACTGTGAAATCAATGACCAAGACAGAAGTTGCTGAGCAGCATGGTAGGCAAAGCAGGTGGAGTTACAGCTTCTTACCTCTGTGGGAATGGGTGTTGTGAAACCCTTATTGCACCCTTAACTTCAGCAGAATCCAGATCTCACTTGTGCATGTACTACTTACGTTTTCTTTGTTCAGTTTTTCAGGCTGTTAGAATTGCCTGAGAATGCAGTTTAACATGTAGGCTGCTACTGCTACTAGAAGGTTAAGCAGTTTGTCTTTGCTATCCCAGGATCACAGAATGATTGAAGTTGGAAGTAAATCTGTAAAGTCTGTAAATCATGTTGCCTGACATCTCTGCCTAAACCTTGTTACCCAGGTCCATGTTCACACAGCTTTTGAACATCTCCAAGGATAGAGACTCCAGAACCTCTTTGGGCAACCTGTGTGGGTGCTCAATCACCCTCATAGTCAAAAAGGGTTTCCTGATGCTCAGAGTGTTCCTGTGTTTCACTTTGTGCCCAGTGCCTCTGCTCCTGCCACCGGGTGCTTCTGGAGGAGCCTGGCCCTGTCATCTTTGCACTCTCACTTCAGGTGTTCATACACATTGATAAGATGCCCCTGAGCATTCTCTTCAGGCTGAACAGTCCCAGCTCTCCCAGCCATTCTGCACAGGAGAGATGTTCCAGTCCCTTCACTATTTTTGTGAGCCTTTGCTGAACTCCCCAGTATCACCATGTTCTGGGGAGTCTAGACCTGAATGCAACACTCCTGGTTTGGCTTCCCTAGTGCAGAGAGGAAGGGAAGGCACAGCTCCCTGACACCAGGACACCAGGGCCTTCAGATCCTTCTGTGGCAGCCTGCTCTCCACTTGGGTGGCCCCCAGAATGTACTGGTGAATGGGGCTGTTCCTGCTCAGGTGCAGTGCTCTTGTGCTCTTGTTTCTTCTCCGGTGCTGTTCCTCTTGTTGAACTCAACCCTCCTGCCCTTGGCCTTCCCATGCTAGTAGTTGTTTTGCAGCCACTAAATAAAGCTGGCAGGGAGACTTGATATGCCTGAAAAATAATTTTTGGAGAGATGATTGTTTGTCGAAGTTATTTTACCAGGAGGTATTTTTTTTTAAGCAGTTAATTACTGTGGCTACACAAATGCTTATATGGGTGTAACACGGGAGTGGAATTACGAGTGTTGGAATAGGGGGAGAGGGTTGGAGTGAAGGCTTCACTTTTCCTCTCAAACCGTGTCCTTCCTGAAGGGCTTGCTTCCACAGTCCCATTGCAGTGAAGGGAAGTTTCAGGATTGTCTGCTAACAGCCTGTGAAGTTTCCCTTGTAGGCTAGAGATTCATCTGCAACCAGTTTTGCCCTTCACAGGGCATATTCCACAGAGAGACTCTGTGGAGCAAAAGCTTTTCAGTGGATGTCCTTCTGTGCCTCCCTTTGGGCAGCAAAATAGTTGTCAGCACTGACACTCCAAGGCTTGGAAACCAGTGGAGCAGTTAATTTCTGCGGGACTGTAGCTGTAGTTCCTCAGCATTCTGAGGTGATAATGCTGTGTCACTTACTCGCAGTTCACCTTTTACAGCTTTATTTGCATAGTGGCCACTAGAGAATTCTTTTCTAATGGGAGTTGAGACTCAGGCAAACAAAGTTTATCCATGGCATTCGTCCAGTTCTTCCTAACTCCCTGAGGGAGACCACGTTAATGGGAAAAAATTCGGTGTTAAATGTTTTGGCGTCTTTTATGTACTTTGCTTCCTTTCATTAATAACTGGATAACAAGTAGCTTGTATGCCTCCTCATGTTTCAACTGAAACCTGAAATGGCTTGTCTTAGGAAGTAAACAGTTGCCTTAAGTGCTGTTGGTGTTTCATACAGGTATTTGTTGTCTGCCTCTTGCCAAGAGCTTACACTGAGTGTTATTTTGAAAGGGGAAAGGGAAAGAAAGAAATCTTTAACTGAAACAATAAATTTGCAACAAACTGTAGTGTACTGTCTCCTGCACTTCCCCAGCCAAATCTACCTGATATTTGCTAAAAGTAGTGTCCCCAGAAATCAGCAGCATGACTGTATCCTTTCCTTCACTTTTTCCCATTGTTCAGCCTTCAATTAAACGGCAGCAGGACCAGTGGGATTCTTACAGTGAGTGTTCAAATGTTCAGGTTGTGTTTTTTTACATGTGTGAGCACTTCTGAGTCAAATTAGAAACGCCAGCTCTCAATCTAAGCACTGAATAAGCGGATTTAGTTTCGAAAGTATTCACACAGGAGTGCTGGGGAAGGAAACTGGAGATTCCATGGGTGTTTTTCTTGTTCTTCTTGTTGGGAAGATAGCAGGTCATTTCCTAGGCAAGTCTGTTGGAAGTAAGAGTTAGTAATTCTCATGCTGGGTAATGGAGGTGCGACACTGTGCTCTCTTGCTGTGGAGTACGAAACTAATTATGGAAACACTTTTTTTAGGTTCAGATGATGCTGAGACACTGCTTCTGAAAGCTGCACTGCTTCAGATCATATGTCTTTATCAGAAGGTGGTACCCCACTTGGTAGCACGGAGCAACTTTGATTTTAGCAAGCTGCTAAAAGGTATGTGATGGGTATTTGTATTTCCTCTGCTGTTTTCTCTGGCTGTTTACAAAGTCCACAGCTGAAGGGAATGTTTGCTTTTCTGTGGAGATAAAGAACTGTTTTCTAAAAGTAGCCAGTAGCCAGTTTTAGTTCCCTGATTGTGTTGGCATTTATTGTTACTATTTCTGCAGTGCTCTGGCACTGTTAAATTCCATAGCTGCTCTGCCACACCCAGCTGTCAGCAGCACTATGTTGCACTCCAGTCTTCCTCTGTGTGTGTCATATTTTTGGAGGTGTTTGGTCTTCATGGGCTTTGAATTCTAATCTTTCTGAGGAAGGCTTATCTTCAGCTCTTAATGAGGTTTCTTCTAGCTCTCTGTCAACAATACACTGTCAGTAAGTTATTTGCAAACTCCTATTAGCTGCAACGATAAAGAATTTTTTGAATAGGATAGTTCACAGAAAGTTTGGGTTGGAGGGAGAAGAACAGCACCTCCCAGTCTGCCAGTGTACTGTGAAGAATCTTGTAATAGAGATCTGGCCTTGGTAGAGTCCAATGGGACAGAGCTCTGAAGGGCAGAAGGACCTTAGAATGCTGGCTGATATCCAAGGACCACCTCCTCCAAGCTGTGAGTCCTGACAAGGAAGAAATTGGGCTTCCATGGAGGGATAAGGAGCTGATGAGCAAAACCACAGAAAAAAAAAAGTTTTCAGGAGGTAGAAGCGAGGACAGGTGGCCTGGGAGGAATATAGGGAAATTTTATGGGAAGCTAGGGATAGAGTTCAGAAAGCTACAGCTCAGTTAGAACTGAGTCTGGCCAGGGATCTCAAAGACAATGGGAAGGGCTTCCATAGGTATATTGCCAACAAAAGAAAGCCCAGGGATGATGTGGACACTCTCCAGAAGGAAACAGGAGACCTGACTGCCCTGGACATGAAGAAGGCTGAGATTCTCAATGACTTCTATGCCTCAGCCTTCAATGGCAAGTTCTCCAGCCAAGCCTCCCAAGTTGGGAAAGGCAACTGCCAGGACTGGGAGAGTGAAGGTTCTGAGCCTACTGTCAGAGAGGGTCGGGTTCAAGCCCATCTGAGGAACCTGAATGTGCTCAAGTCCATGGGAGCCATCCACAGGTCCTGAGGGAATTGACAGAGGAAGTGGCTAATCCATGACCTATCGTATTTGAGAATTTGTGGCAGTCTGGTTAAGTTCCCACTGACTGGAAAAGGGGATACACAAGCCTCATTTTTTAAAAGGAGAAAGTGAAAGACTCAAGGGACTACAGACCAGTCAGTGCCGAGCAAGATCATGGAGCAGGTTCTCCTGGAAACTTTGCTAAGGCACATGGAAAACACAGAGGTGGTTGTTGACAGTCAGCATGACTTCACTAAGGGCAAATCATGCCTGTCAAATTTGGAAAGGTCCTCTAGTACTGCTTGTGGTACAGTCAATACAGCCATGTACAGCTGAGACTGGGGGAGAGAGCAAAGGATTGGTTAGGCATCACTGCTCTCTGTGGGCCACCCAGCTCGAGCAGCTATCTGTGTGTTAGGCAAGGCCTGGGATGTGTAAGGATGGGAGTTATGTAAATGCCTTAATTAACCTGTCAGAGAAAAAGGGGCTTTAAACAAAATCCCTCTCTAAATCAACTGTCTCATGTGTGAGGTTTTTCTTCCCTCTGTCAAAGCATGTTTAATTGATTTTTGTGCTTAGTGACTCACCAGATCACATACTCTGTTTATCCCTTTATTTCTTGCACTGGTCTGCTTACTTCAGACTGGACAAAAGGCAGGACACATTTCTGTGAGGCAGAAATCTCTTTGTGGGTCTGTTTGGGTACATTATGAAATAATAAGAGTTAAACAGGCTGGAAAATAGAGTGTCATTCTCAAACAAATGTAATGAAGTGAACCTGGATATTGATTTTGAAGAGAGATGATATGGTAGAAAATGATGGTGCAAATGAATCATGAGACTTTGTGTTCTCAGATGTGTCAGTATGAGAGTTCTGTTGCTCCTTCTGATCACCGGAATGGAAACATGCACACCAAAGGCAGCATGTTTTTCTACCTTGTAGCAATATGTCCCTTAAATAGCTGGTGGAGTTCTATTGTTTGGCCTTCCTTACTGTTGGACTGCCTTGGTGATGACTGTTTAAAATGTATTGTTGTTTCTCTAATGTGGGCCACAAAGATCCTACACAGGCTCCAAGAGTTTCAGGCAGCAGTGCTTTAACAGCTGATGTCCCTGTGTAACTCACCTGCAGGTCAGGTGTGGGCAGCTTGGGTTTTGATCACACTACAAGAGCTCCCTGTCCTGTGACAGAGTAAGTGAGGTTTTGCCTGTGCTGGTGATAACAGTGATGCAGGGAGAGACACGAGTGTGATGTTCCATTGTCTGGAGCAAATATTGTCATGGTATGAACATTAAGATTTCCTGTTGACTTAAATTCTGTATTTTGCTCTCCAGTTTATCCATCCTTTGTACTGCCTGTAGGACACAGCTTCTCAGAGTTGCTGAGACTGACAAAAGAGATCTTATATTTCTATGCACAACCGATGGTTTCTGCTGGGGTCAAGTGTTGGAATCGCCATCTGAGGGCTGGATTCCCACCTTGGGTTGGCCAAAAATAGTTGCAGTGTTTCTGGGGATCCCATGATACGAAGATCTGTGACTTGCCAGCTTTTTTCACAGATGTGTTCTAAACCCTAAAAGATGAGTGTTTGGAGAACTCAGGAAGATGGACCAAACTGAAGTTGGTTTCTTTCTTTCACACCTCAGGTACAGTCACAGAAAAGGGCCTGCGGGAGGAGGTCCCTCCTCTTCTGCAGCACCATATCCTGAAAGTGGCTTTGGAGCTTCCTGCAAACAAATTTGCCTGGTTCAGAGTACAGGTAAGAGGCTGATGCAAATTTATGTTTCCTTGGCCTGTTGTCCTCAAATCTTTCCATCTGGCATTGCCTAGTTTTAAACTAGTCCAGTCATTTTAGGAAGTGACCCTTTTGTAAAACCACAAGGAATTACAATCTTAGCAGTAGCGAAAAATCCCTTCTGAGCTGGAAGGTTTTTTACAAGGACAACATTTTATGCCTCCGTGATGAACACAGCAGGTTCCTGTAGCTCTTTGTGTCTCTGGAGAGGAGCACAAGTGAGAATGTGCTGGTTTCCACTTGTCTGGAAAGTCTGAGGTTGCAGACCAGGGAAATGAGCCACTGATGGGAGCCACTCCACCCCTTCCCAAGGAAGATTCCAACGTTTTTTAATGCTCTCCATAATTAGTGGAAACCATCAGGGCCCCAGCTCTCTTTTTTACTGCAGGCTTGTAAAATAAGAGCTCTGTCAAGAGTTTGGTTGTCATGTCAGGAGAAAGGAGTGAACCTGGCTTTGGGGGGAAGCGGAGACACCCACGGAGTGTGGTAACAGGGATAGAAGTGGAATGATTGGGGAGTAGAAATAAGATTGATGAGGGAGGTGGCTTTGTCTTGGGTCCTTGTAGTAGTTGGGGTTTCTGTTACTACTGTCTTCTTTCACTTTTCAGGAAAGCATTTTACCAGTGACTACAATGATCCTGGCTCATTGAATGCAAAGTAGTGTAAATGAGCTCATTCATTTCTGGCCTTAGGATTTTTGGGCAGATCTATAAAATGACATACTTACCTTACAATATCAGTCTCAGTACAACATAGTCCTGTGCAGTGTTCCTGTAGCAGGGGAATTTTAATTTATTTTTCTTGTAGGATATCTCTGAGACAGAGAAGATACCTGGTGAAAAATCAGTCTTCTATTTACTGATGAAAATGTTTGTTACAAGTACCCATTCTCATCTGAAAATCTCCACCAAAAAATTAATCATCAAGGTAAGCGTTTGAATTGAAATATCAGCATATTCACTATATCCCACTGGTCTGAAATTTCAGGATTGTAGAATTTTTTGTGTCCACTTTACAGTCCATTGCATTTTCTCTGAAGGGAATGCAGGAGCAAGGAAGTTAGGGCAGTTATGTCAGCAGAAAGGCTGCTAAGAATAGATGGTAAGGAGTTATTTTTCTACACAGTGCCACATAACTGAAGGCTTGTTTTTGGATTTCACATTCTGTTCCTGCCTGTTTTTGTGAGATCTGCAAGTGCATTTCTATTTCAAGACTCTGCCAAAAATAGTCAATTATGTTAAAATGAATCCTTTTTCCTTCATTTTTTCTTTATTTAAATTAATTACCCTGTCAGATTCATGTAAGTAGCAGTTATTTTTAGAGCTGCTGGTGTTGTACCCAGAGTAAACATAGAAAAAATGAGTTGTGATAGCTTCCTTTTATTTTGTGTGTGGAGAGTAGCAAAGGCACAGATTCATCATGTGTAATTGCAGTCATTTAATGTAGGTGCCAGAGTCAGGAAGCTGGGCAAGGTTTTCTCTCTTGTTGAGAGTGAGGGGCAGGGAGTTAAACCATGGTGTCACTCTGATTCCTTCCTCTCCTATTCTCCCTCCTCCTTTCTTCCTTGTAGAGCTGGAGCACAGGGTCACCAAATTCCTAGTTTGGGTGCCTGAGGTCAGGGCCTGAATTTAGAGAGCAGGAAAGTGGGGGAAAATTTCTAGATATGTTAAAGCCTGTCCCTTGGTTGTGGTATATCTGGGTCTACCTCACCACCCCCAGCAACTTGCACTTGTCTTTGGACCTTACTGTGGTCACAACCCACTGCTCATTTATGTGACTGTTTATCCTTCTGTGTAATTTTTTTAAGTACAAGTTGCCTGATTTAGGTTTAATTTAGCAATTATTTTCATTTATGTTAGATCAGTAGTTTTCTAAAACTCCACTACAGGCTATTTTTAAGGCACATTTTTTTTCCTCTGCCTGTAATCATATAAAGTTGTACAACCCTCTCAAAGCATTATAACCTGCTTTCCAGAAATTATAGAAGTAAGATTTTTATTTTCCACTATGTAGTTAAAGTCCCCCTAATGAGTGGGAATAAGGCCTCTTGAACTGAGGGGGTGAGGAGAGTGACAGATACTTCTTTTCATCAATCTGCTGTTCTTCTTTTCTTTCCCAAAAGAAGGAATAATGAAGTTACTATTCAAAAAGATCTGTATCTCTTGAGGTTCTGTATTTTAGGTGTTTTGAGCTTTATTTACACACCTCCCCCATTGTTTCCTGGACAGGTTTTACGTGACAGTGGAGTGTTTGAGTATACATGGAAGGAACTTTCAATTTGGCTGGAACACTTGGATAATACAAAAGAAGACCAAAAGGAAGCAGTGATTCAGTTTTTGGAAAGGGTAACAATGTTTAAATTAGCTGGATAAACAATGCAAAGAATAGTGTTAGTGGAAACTAGAGATTTTGTTGCTATTGTTGAGAAATCTGTTAAAGACCAGTGAATGAATTCTGAGAAAAGCATTGTTTGGGATTCTTTATACAGAGGTGAGTGACATCGTTCTTGTCTTGGATGGGAGGACAGCAAAATGATTTGTAGGAAAATGAAATCTAAAAAGATCAGTTATTACAGCATTGTTAGTATAGGGTAGAGTGTTGTATGTGTGTGTAGCTTGTATCTCCTCTTTAGGAGGATTATCAGACCTCAGTAAATTGTGATCTTTTACAAGAAAGGCTGACACTTCCTGTTTACTCCTCAGGATGTGGAATGCCCACCGCTTCCTTTCCAGTGCAGTCTCTGCAGGGACTCAGTCTGTGGTAGCAATCTAGATGCCAAATTGCAGTGGACTGTTTTTTCCATCAGTGTCTCCTGTAGAGCAGGAACCATAGACAGAATCCTGCAGAAGTGATATGGAAGTTGTCCTCCTAAAACCTACCCAGCTTCCAACCGCTTGTAGCACATGGTCTTTCTTAGCAGCATATGGTTTCCCTACACTTGACAGCCTGTGCACTTACCTTTCTTTCCTCCTTTGCTGACAGATCCTGCTGAAGCTGGTGACAAACCCCTATCCTTACACAGACAAGGCAGCAGACCTGGTTCAGGAAGCCAGCATGCTCCAGGTCACTATGTTTAAACAGGACTCTGATAATGTCAGCATCCCTGTCTCTCACATTGATGGTATGTGGTAACCCCTTAACAACAGAATTCCATGACTTAGGGCTAGGTTTTCTAGCCCTAATCAGCAAACTGGGGATGGATAAGTACAGAAATCCTGTTCAGTAAGAACCTCCAGGATTCAGCCCTCCACGTGTACTTGGTATCAGAAGTAGAAGTTGGAATTGCAAAGTTACCACTTTACCCCCAAAAGTAATTTCTTATGTGGTTGTACCACTTTAACAGTATTTGAAACCTCTCTTCATGCTCTTGGAACGGCATTTTCAAACTAAAATGTAAACTTAGTCCCTCTGCCTGTGGCTGTTCATAGAATCATGGAATCCCAGAATGGTTTGGATGGCAAGGCACCTTAAAGCTCATCCAGTTCCACCCCCTGTCATGGGCAGGGACACCTTCCAGTAGCCCAGGGTGCTCTAAGCCCTGTCCAACCTGGCTTTGGACACTTCCAGGGGTCCAGGGGCAGCCACAGCTTCTCTGAGCAACCTGTGCTGGACAGCAGCATATGGAAGGGCAGAGTGAAGTTCAGCTGTGATTTTTGTATTGCACTTAACATTGTATTGCTTGACAAATGTGGCTTTCATCCTTTTTTTTTTTTTTTTTTTTTTTTTTTTTTTTTTTTTTTTTTTTTTTTTTTTTTTTTTTTTTTTTTTTTTTTTTTTTTACTTATTAGATGTCCTGGATATGGTGGATGTCCTGATCGAGGGCAGTGATGGCTTAGATGAAGAAATTGGGTTCTCTTTGAATGCAGACATGATTATCCAAACATTTCCCTTCAGTGCTGTTGTCCCTGCTGCATTAGAAGCCAGGAATGTACTGTTGCTTCAGTCTGAAAATGGAACAGGTACAGACTTTTTTGGTGTTATGTGTCATCTCTACCAGTGGAGTGAAAGTGGCATCATTCTTACCCATTTTTAATAATTTTTTCCTTCTGTCATTTTTTACCTTGAGACATTTTATTATCTTCGCTGCAAGCACAAAGAGGTGCAGATCCATGGTGTTCCCTGCTCAGGAGAGGCATTGAAGCCCTGTAGGTGCTTCTGCCCTTTTTCCCTGACCCTAAAGAGAAGGGACACTGTCCCTGCATAGACAATCTTGATCTGGAAGTAGTTGGCTCCAGTAACACAGTGTTATAAGGACGGAGTCTGGAGATCAGGAGAGGAAAGTGGTTTCCATGGCTGTAGGCAGCTCTTCCCAAGATCAGGGAGAGAGGACTACACTGTTAAGCAGGAAATGGATGCATTTTCCAAAGAAAACTTGGTGCTTGGCAGGGGTCTTTTCCTGTTAAAATACAGGCATGTTTAGCATGACACAGTGAAGGTGGATTATTTACTTCAACAAGAACTAATGTGTTGAGGATTTCTCAGGTACCTCAGTGGGTCAGGAACACTTGTCTAGGTCACTCCAAACACCTTTTGATCTTATTCAGTACTTTTCTGAGTGATGCTCTGTAGGCTGCTGCCTGGGCCCAGAGTAAGGAGGGTTGCTCCAGTGTCCGTACTCACGTCAATAATTTAATTTATTTTTGCTTTTCTAGGAGCACATATCGTGGAGTACCTTACTGCTGTGTTCACTGACCTCCTGCACTCTCAAAGAGAACCCCTTGCTCTCTGCTTGATGTTCCAGCTCTATGACAAAGATCTCAAGTCCCTGAAAGTTGCTAAGTATCCTCAGCTCTACCAGTTTAACCAATACTATAAACTCTGGATACCCAAGCAATCTCAGGAACCTGTGGTATGGAATACCTGAAGTCACTGAATTCTTGAGCCAGTATTCCTATACTGGCTATATATATATATAAACCTATACTATAGAAGTTTCCATCAGAAAGAGCATTTTTGTTGAGCTAATTCTGTATTTCTTGTTGGTCATGTTGGGACACAAATTTACTCCAGGGCTTTCCTCTGATGACACAAGAGGTCTTTGTGGTGGTTGGGAGGTGATGCCAGGGCTCAGGGGTCATGCACAGACTCCTCACCAGGCACAACAGAGCCTGCAGTGTGCCGTGGCCTTGGTTCACAGTGCCTGGAGTTTCCTCCGTGTGGGTTGGGGATCACAGGCCCCCTGGGCTGGGTTTGGTAAGTTTTTTTTATAAGGCCAGTAGTGAGCACTACAGATTCCTCTGGGGACACTGCTAGACAGCTCTATTCTAGCAGGACTGTGCACTTGTGCTCCTGGAGCTTTTGCCTGGGTTTAGCTCAGAGCTCATCTCAAAACAAAGGTGGCTGAAGAGATTTTTGATTCATAGTCATCATTATTTTTCTCTTATGCTTTTTTCAGTTTACACAGTTTAAAAACCAAAAGGAGGTAAGCGAAGAACCTTCTGTGGCACTGGATTCTGTATTTACCACTTTGCTAAAGAGAGCCTATGAGAGAGGAAGCAATACCTTACTGGAAGATGGTGTTCAGACAAAATTGAGAGACTTGGCTTCCCGGCTCCCACCTGAACAGCTTTTGTTGGGAGTAAAGCACGTGCTGCTGTACCTGAAATCCACAGTGGATAACTTCAGCAGTGTAAGAGCAATATTGTAATAATATTGTGGCTATGTTTGGTTTATTTTAATGTGGAAGGTACAGATGACTTGCTGTTAAAACTTAGGTTCCAGTTCTGTAGCTTTTTCCTGTACTTGGCTCTGAGGCTACAGAACACCAGACGAAACTGCACCTAATTTGTGAACAAATGTCAGTTCTTCTGATTGTTGAGGAGTCTTGGATTTACTTTTCATGGGGTTACCTGACTGGCTGGTGTGAGTGCAAATAAACTTGAGATTTTAATCCAGCTCCTGGGTCTCCCTAAGAAACCTTTCCAGAGAGTAAAATTCACTGGCCTATATAACACCAAATGTCACAGTATAAATGAAAATCTGTCAATATTTATTTGGTAACCTGAGACTTCTCTTAAAACCAGATTTCTACATAGGGGAATGGTTCCTTCCCCCAGAAGAGGTTGTAATCTAAGTAGTTCTTAGTTAACTCTTATTCCTGTTGGATAATTATCCTTCTGCTCCCATCCTCCTCTTTTCTCCACTTCCAAGATGTCTTTATTTTCATAGCTTGGTAAAACTTTGGGTCCTCAACTCGTTGACCTCTATGTGGACATGCTGAGCATCTTCTTGTGCCAGGGCAATCAAATAAAGCAGGATCGTCAGCAGAAACAGGAAGAGCATCAGGCTGAGTCGGATCTCTTTATGGATGAGGAGTCTCTGATGACAGAAGAGTCTTCAAATGACAAGGTACCAAATCCCTTGATACAGAGGTTAATCAACTTTGATTTGACGGATTTTCTGGGGAATAGTTTTGCTGAACAGAGAGACGCTGTTAGGTCTTGGAGGAGAACTTAGGAACATAGAGCATGTGGTCCAGCAGTTGCAAAACTACTGTCTGGAGATGTGACCCAGCTGCATCACCCACAGTCTCACAGTCTCACCCCTGAGCTGGAACACAGTCAGGAGTGGTCCTGAAAGAGATCACCTTTGCAGAAAAAAATGTATTCCCTCAGTCCTGTGTAAAAGCCTTGTTGTCAAAATTATATACTTGAGGAGTGAATTTTTCCCCCTTTCGTCTGTTCTGTGAATTTGTGGAGATTAGAATGTGTTGATGAACCCCACAGTATTCATTTTTCCTCTGGAGATGGGCTTAGACATGTCTAGAATGTTCATTATAACAGGCATAAATCCCACAGCATAAAATGTTGGAAAAATGATATTTGTGTGCTTGTAATTAAATAATATTTTTTTTCCTCTGGCCAGGTAGTAGGCAATTTCAAATTCAATGATTGTAATTGACAAGCTGTGGAAAGTAGGCATATGAATGAGTTTATTTTTTACCCTGGGCTGTGATTATCCATTCAGTGATACTGTTACATGTGTTTGTTACAGATATTGGAAGATACACTCACCTTGATTTTCAGACATCCTACACTGGAGAGCTGGTTCCTGGCGTTGGAGCTGCGCTCTATTCCTCAGCCTGGTTTGAACCCTGTCACTGTGAAGCTCCTGTCAGCTCACCTCAATTCTGGGGTGCTCCAGCTGCTGAAAACGGGTGCCCCCATGCTGCAGAGCTTGGCAACAGATCACAGACACGTGTTGTCCAAGTATTTTGAAGCTATCACAAAAAGTGTCCTGGAAGAGTTGCAGGCTGTGGGGAAGGACAGAAGCCCGGTCTACCCCAGGAAGTCTCACCAGCTGCAGGCTCTGGAGGAGCTGCACGTGTACATGACTGCAGCTCAGCTGAAGGAGATCACTTTAACCATGCTGCAACTTTCTGAGATGAGCTTGACTGCTCAGAAATCTGAAAAATCCCCTAAAAAAGGGAAACAGTTAAGCTTCTATGGACAAATTTTGGTGCAGCTCCTCACAGATAGCTACCAAAGGCATCCCCAGCAGGGAGAACTTCTGCTATCCACAGAGCAAGTTAAAGCTTTGGGGATACTGATGTCAGCATCAGCCAGCAAAGATTTGGAGAAAGTTTTCCTTCAGGCTCTCCAAAGCGAGCCAGTCCTTGCTCTTGCTGTTGGTGTCGAGGTGCAGGCGCACTGCCTTGCCCAGTGCTCACACACCTCCCTAGCCATTGTGGCCATGTTGATCCAGCACTCCAGGACTCACCTGCTGCAGTTCGAGCTCTGGTGTCTGAGCAGTGCCACTGGGAAGTACCTCAGGAAACACATGGAGAGCTTTCTCTCGCTTATTAATGTGTATTTGCAGTGCAGAAACCAGTATGGTTTCAGCCGACCTTCCACAGGTAAAGGCACCACTGAGCCCTCCTTGTGATTCAGGAGGCCAAATTCCCTGTTCAGGAATCTGCTGGCCTTAAGGTCTTGGAATCTCCACACAATAGATAAAGGTGATAAAACTTAGATGTCTGACGTCTCATGACTCTCTTGGAAGTACCTCTGCAGCACTAGAGGTGAAGAGCTGTGCTGAGGATTGGCTCTTAGACTGAAGCCAAGTGCTCTTACAGATTTCTCTTTTGAAGCCCTTATTTAATGCTTAGTACATGTGAAAATCTGTCGTTGTGCTTCTCTTGGTTTAGTACATGAGGTAAAACCTTTTGCTCAGGGATGGATAGAACAGTGTGTGGAGTATGCAATGCCACAGCCAGATGGTTTTTGCAGAACCTGAACTTTTTACTTCTACAGAGTCCAAAAATTTTTCCTAAGACAAATCTCCAGCTCTGGGCTAGCTACAGTAATGCCCTCCTAAGCTGGCAGTCCAGAACTTTCCAAACCCACAGCAACATTACATCTATGGAAAAGTTTAAATTCTCTACTAGCAAAACAATGAGTTTGGATTCAACTCGATAGAACAAGATCACTTTGATTTCATTTCTCTTGTTGCCCAGAAATGTAACTAGCAAAGGAAACAGGTTGACTGTGGCTGTAGCTCTATCTACAAGGTCAAGCAGTGAAAAGACCTTGTCAGCACCCTGGGAAGTAGAGGATGGGTAAAGAAGTGAGCCTCTCTGTAGCACTTCCCTGTAGCAGAATAGCAGCTGCTGTAGCATCATTTCCTAGAAACTGAGTAATCTGGGCCTGGATTAGAAAGTGATTTGGGATTAGTGTGTTGTTGCTGTTGTTTAACACCTGCAGGTGATGGAACCTGTGCCCTCTGCTCTCCCAACAGTTGTCTTGGCTGTCACACGTGTCCTGAGGAAAGCCCTGTGGAAGGAGCTCTGCGCTGGGATTCAGGACACCGGAACGTCGCATGAGGCCAGTGTGAAACTGCAAATTCTTTCAAAGTTATTGCCATCTTCAGAAAGCAGAGGACTGCATGACCTAATGGAACAGCTTCCTGCTGCTCTGGAGAGAGCAGGGAATGAAGAGAGGTGGGCAGTGTGTGTGTGCCTCCCTCAGGGCTCAGTTTGTCCTGGGAAGTGCTGTGATAGGAATGGGAGCAGTAGCACCATCCTCTCCTCAGAGAATCTGTTGCTTTGCACCTTGGCAGCAAGACATCTTTAACATATACAAAAAGCAAGTTAAAATATTAACAAAAGATTGGTAACTATCTCTCTACAGTTGGACCGTGGCAGATGCCATATCCAGAGTGCTTAAAAACTCCGAGGAGCTGCATTCCTGGAGGAGACTTCTGTTATCAGCCTGCATGAAGTGGTTAGTTGCCATATACAGCAGCAGTAAAGATGAAAGCAAGCAAGAAGTGGAGAGATCCATGCTGCTGAGGCTGGAGGAATTATTGGTGAGACTTCTTACCTGCTTTGCCACAATGGGACTGTGTATGCATGTGTGTGATTGGGCACTGGTAGATTTTGTAAATATAGATTGGGCTTGATTTCCTGTTTTATGGAATCTGGTTTCCATGGGCTTTTAATCGCTTTTACGGAGTTAACTTAGCCCTGATAGTCCTTTATATGAAGCAGTTTTATGTTCTTGATGATAGCTTTCTGCTAAGAATCCCCTTTGAAGATAGGAGTATGAGGTATTTAGGAGTAAGAAATCAAAGGTTACCAGAGGATTTTATTTTTTTAATTGAAATATGGTGATAGAGACACTTCTGGCAAGACCCACCTGCCATGCCATCTGAAGTCTGGGGCAAAATCTGGTTGATCATAAACAGAAATCCAGACTTTGATCCTGAAGAACACTACTTGATCACTCTGTCTGTACTATTCCCTGGGTTTGAGTTCAGTAAACACAGATTCCTGTGACACATAACACTGAAGGTCTCTGTGAGCAGTGAATGCCTTTGCCCTCTTGCTGGCTTTGGCTGAGACTCCCTTGTAGGACCTGGCTGACTCTGCAGGCCCTGGGGCCACCTCACAGTGTCCATCCTGAGGGTGTTTCCAGCCTGGTGAGATTGGCACCTGCATTCCCAGGACTGTTGGTATGTGCAGCTATCAGTCTGCAGACTGACTGGTTTGTTGTGGTTCCCAGCTCCTCAGGGCACATCAGTTGTGAGGAACACCTACACCCAGCCACCGTGTGCTGCGTGCAAGGCTTGGTTAGCTAAACCACACAAAAACCTGGTACCCAGGCTCTCACTTTGACTTGCCAAGTTGTGATTCCTCTCACACTTCAGGAGTCTGAAGAGTTTTGAGCCACTGGGTTTTTGGAACCTACAGCCCAGCTTGCATTTTAATTCTGTACGGCCCACATGTTCCCTGCTCCCGGACCAATAAAACATTTGCAGTTTCCTTTGAACCTGGAGTTAGGATTGTTGTGTCTAAGAAGTTTTTTCCCTGTTATCCTCTGATCATCCCACGTGAGTGTTTGGCTTGCTTGTTTTTAGTGTGTCCCTTGAACAAAAATTGTTGCAGCCAAATGTAAACCAACACCTGTTTTTACTTGCTGCACGCAGTGTGTGGTTGAAGAAGTGGACCCTGATGACTGGTGCAGCCTTGTGAAGACAGGACTCAAGTAAGAGTTTTCATTTTAATTTGGTTTGGTTTTACTAAGTTCATTTTCTTTGCCAAGTTCTCATTTTTTAAACGGCTTTTTATTTCAAGCAGGTTTCAAGCAGGGTTTAGTTGGGGTCTGACTTCTCTGTGATCCTTCTCCCAAAGGTACCGTTACAGAGATGAAACATTTCTGAAGGTCCTGAACATTGCCATCCAGTTACTATACAAGAAAGAATCCTCACTTAGTCAGAGCTTAGTCAAGCTCTCCAAACTTCACATGATGGTCACACAGCACTCTCTATTTTTGTCAGCCATCCTGAGGTCAAGAGAAGAAGATGGCATGAACATCCAGACAAGAGGTACTTTTTAATCATCTTGCCATACTAAATACAGTTAATCTTGTCTTTCTTGCATTATATTCTCTCTATCCAGTACCCACCCACCTATGTAAATACTTGCAGAGTTTTTAACAGTTCCAGAATATTGGCATTTAAATTGTACCTCTGCTTGGATCCAAATATTACATTCATTTTATACTGTTTTTAAACACTTCTGTTTTTAAAACTACTAAAAAGGTAGATTGGGGTTTTTATTTTGGTTTGGGTTTTTGTTTGGGGTTTTTTTCTGTATTTTTAACCCAGTTGAAGTCTTGGATTGATTCTTTTGGTTTCTGGAGGCAGTTAGTGTAAAATCACTGAAGTGCACACAGGTCCTGTGATGTTTAAACCTGTTTCAAATAGGTTTATACAGGAGATTTAAAGTAGATTTTGCAAGTTTTATCAAAAATGGCAATTTAAATTACGTGTATTTCATATTGCAGCCTTTCATGAGGAATATCCTTCCAGAGGAATATAAATTGGATGCTGATTCATGTGTAGGATTGGCTTTGTTTCTCCTTCATTGGCAGCTGAAATCCTGCCTGACTTTGAACCACATTTAATCTACATAGACCTCAGCTTTTCTCCACTGTACAGGAGTTTGAGATTCAGTGATTGAAGGAGCTGCGTAAGAAAAGGGCAATTCTCAGGGCAGCATGTTGATAACAAATTTTGTGTTTATTGATGAGCAACATGTAAACAAGCTTTCAAGTTTTAAATCATCTGAAAAGAGAAAAAAGATCTTGTGAAGTCATCGATTTAATTAAATTAAAAATAAGGAATAGATTTTGCTGCTTACTGTATGTATGTGTCTTACCTTTAGAGTGTATTTCTGTAGATCAGCAGGATGGATTCTTTGAGGCCAGTTGGAGAATTCCAGAAGCTTGGTGTCATGGATGCATTCACTCAGTTTGGTACTTTAGGAGCTCTTCAGTTTTGACATGCATTTTATATTCCTGCATATAACTAAGGTTGAAGCCGAAGCTTTTTCACATACTGGGAGTGGAGAAATCTGGAGTCAGGTCTTGAGTGTTCCACAGCCAGCCTGTCTGCTTTTGAGCAACCTGATCACTTGTATTTTCTGCTTTGCAGTTAGTTATAGAGCAGAGGTGGATAATTTTTGTACCCCACAGGACAGAGTTCCTGTGGCTCACAAGCCACCTGCAGTGCTGAGCCCTGCTGGAATGCACAGTGGAGAAACATTTTGATACTGCAGCTGGGGTGGGGACTTAGAAGCTTTTGCTGTGAATTTTCGAGTCCTTGGGGAGGTTGCTGGGATGTCTGCCTTTCTCTGTGCAACTCCTGAGCTCATTCCAGATGCCCTCCTGGGGTGAAAGGAGTGAAGCTATGGCAAGATAGGCTACAGCACTCCTTTTTAACCAGAGAGCAGGTGTGTAAGCAAAGAAAGCTTCTGCAGAGTAGCGTGTTCCACACTGAGGACCTCACCTGGCCGTGTGACTCGTGTATTCAGCTTGGAAATAACTGTTCGAATGTGTTCCCTTGAATTAAATGCATCGTAGTCACCCTTTAGTGTATTTGGGAAATGGGCTGTGGTATCTCTAGAGATAGATGGTGATGTAAAACATCCAGTGCTGTGTGTGCATCCATTTGGAGTGGGTCTGGGGGTGTTTATTTATGCTCTGTGTGACTGAGAGCTGCAGGGCTCAAGCTGTGCTTGTTCCAGAGGTGCTGGTGGACATTCTGCTGACGGCTGTGCAGCTCAGCCCCTCTCTCTGTGCGAGCAGTCACCTGCCAGTGCTGCTGGGAGCCTACGGGGCCACACTGAGCACCGTGGGTGAGTGTCAGCCTGGCAAAGGCTCTTCCTTCTGCATCTTGTTCTTATCTCCACAGGTCACTAACTTTGGGTTCAATCTTGGCTTTTAGATCAGAAGATACTGCTGCTGCTTCAGTTGTATGAGAAGAATAATCAAAGTCTTATAAACTCCAGGTAAGCTGAACACCTTGCTTTGTTGGGCAGACTACACACAGATAGTCTCACAACTGGTATTTTTCCAGGGTCT
>VZTZ01009459.1:197862-265851 GCA_013400955.1 Drymodes brunneopygia
CACAAGACTTGCAAGAGTCTGGGGAAGTCCCTGTGGCAGCAGCCAAGCATGGAGGAGATCCTGTGTCTGCTGGATCGGGAGAAGATGATGAAGACAATTCTGTCATTCCCTCAGCATCGCCGGCTGCTGCCATCGCAGGTGCTTTTGGTTCAGCCTATCCATGGTTACCCTTCTTTGGAGATGTGCAGAGCCTTGAGCCATTCATTTCCTGCATCCATGTAGCACACTGCAGCTTGTTTCCATCAGGAGAGTAATTTCAATTCATAGGAGGACTGGAATTAGTTCTTTAGGAGCACTTTTCAAATTAATGGCAAGATATGGGCCACATCTTGTCAGCAGGGATGATTGTGCATTGCAAAGGTTGTCATGTATGTGAGATCAGGATTGGACAGCCCAAGGATCCACTGGCAATGGGCTCTCCAGCATATCTTACAGTTTGCTGACATACTTCTATAGTGTTGGCATTGGTTAGGGGAAATAGATGTGAATATGTTCTCATAGTGAAAGGTGTGTTTAAACACAAGCATGTCTCACCCTGTGTTGCATTGTATTTTACAAGGTGTAGTATCAAGTGGTTTATAGTGGGTTGAGGTGGTTGTGGAAGTTTGAAACCAAGCCTGAAACTGGCGTTGTTCCTTACAAATACTGGTTTGGATTTGGTTTCAGGGGATACAAGAGTCACTATATAAAGATGAAACAGTCAAGAGCCTTGATGACTTCTATGATCCTTGTTTTCTACTTCAGCTCTTCAGTGAACTGACCAGACCAGGTAAAGTAAATGTTTCTCTTTGGTATTTAATGTCAGGTTGCTCTGGTGCAGGAGCTGGTGCTCTGTTATCTCTGATCAAAGAGCTAATGCTACAAGGAATTTGTGCCTGACTTTAGAGGGAAGAAACAAACTACTGTGAGGGCTGTGACTAAACTGGCTGGAGACCTGGCCTGTTAGAGGCTGTGGTTGTAGAACAGGGAAATGTCAGCCAACTCATTTTCCACCAGAGGGATGGGTGTCATAGGAGGCCAGTGCGTGTCATGAACAGGCCCGTGCTCTGAACTGTGAGCAAGTTTCTTGACTGACATGACTCTGCTTTGCACATGCAAATCCCTGCTGTGCTCCACAGCCACTGTCCCTGGAGGGAGCCCTCAGAGGTCAAAGGGAGCCAAGAAGGCTAAGGGATTTCCTAACCAGCTCTCTCCCTGTGTTGGTTATGGTTAAGTACTGTGCAGTTACAGCTAGATTTGGCTTTCCACAGCAATAATGTTAGGAGCAATTGGCAGGCTGTTATTGTCTGTCTGTGAGATCACACTCACAGTCCTTTGTTCACCCAGACCCCTACAAGTACAGCACCTCTTTGAGCACCTCTTTTGAATTGCTCTGTGTAATCCTGGCAGCAGGCAAAGAACTGTCTTTAAGTCCTGAGGAGAAAAGGTACCAGAGCTGTTTGGCATTTTGCAGTTGGAGGGATCTTAGACAATCCAGGTAATGCTGGGCCCTTGAGGTGCATCGGGAAGAAGAGCTGGTGTCTTTGGAACCTAGTGTTGATAGCTGGAAAAAGGACACTCTGGCAGCACTACCCACCCCGTGGAGGGAGGGATTTGGTGTCTGTGGCAGCCCCAGCAGCACTACCCACCCCGTGGAGGGAGGGATTTGGTGTCTGTGGCAGCCCCAGCAGCACTACCCACCCCGTGGAGGGAGGGATTTGGTGTCTGTGGCAGCCCCAGCAGCACTGCAGTCAGTCAGCGGCTGCTGATGTGGCAGCACCGAGACTGAGGGAACTGCTGTACATCATTTTCTTATGGAGCTATGGAGACAGTGGCTACCCCAAATCTGAACCTGGAGAGGAGAAAATAGCCCTCTTAGCTTCTCCATGCAGAGTGAGAGTCTGTATCCTAAGAGGGGCGTTTTTAAAGGGCCCAAGGGATTTATGAGTCCCAGTCCCATGGTGCTTGTAAACCACGTCAGCTGCTCTTGGAATTCCCAGTTCTTTATTTATTTGCTCTTTGTACTGGCTGCACAGTGCCATCAGAATACATAAACATGGACTTCTTGCACAGTGTTTAATGCTCACTGAGGAAAAAGTAAGTCTGGGGTTGGGTAGACAGCAAGTTCTATCTATCTTTAGCTCTGATAAACATCTTGTGGAAAGCTTTTCCATCCTGGTTCTCAAGGTCCTTTAAACAAGCTGTATGTCAGAATTAAATTGGGGTGCTTTTCTAATAAGAGCTTGCTGTTTTATGTTAGTTGTTGAACGCACTCTCCAAGGTCAGCAGGATGGAAAATATTACCACTACATGTTTTCAGTGAAAGAAAGTTTTCCAAGTAAATCTTCCACAATAAATCTTGTGGACTGCTGAAGTGAGAACCTTGGATTTCATTCTGTGGCACTGCTCCACAGTGTGAAGGTTTAGTGCCCATCAGCAGTTCCCCGGAGCTGCAGCCTGAAGGAGAGCAGAGTGGTGGCTCTGGGACAAATGGCAGTGGCTGGTGGGGAAGTGGAGACTCTGCTTTACCTGGCCCATAACCAGCAGAGCTGGCAATAAGAAACTGCCAGGCATGAAACTGAGTTTTAGAAGTTCTAGCAGTTGAGAAAAAGATGAGAGAAATAGCCCAGGTGCTGGTGCAGGGACAAAAATAATCTGTGATTTTTTTACATATTTTTAGATAGATAGATAGATATATGCATATAAACATATATATACATATATAGACACACTAATCTGTGTGGGCAGTGATAGAGGAGAAAATCAGTGGACCAAATGTAGGTACTTGGCAGTAAGACTGCAGCCCCTTCTTAAATAGGAGCATTTGTTTCTCAAAACTTCCTCTTGACCTTCAGTGTGAATGACAAAAAAATACATGAATATTATTGCTACACTCACAGTACATTTGTAGCTGGTAAAATACCACTGAGGTGCCATTGTCCTCCATTCCTGGAGATAAGGTGGAAGGTTCACACCAAGTCACTCCTTGCCACACGTGGGTAGAAATGGCACCAATCCTTCAAAGCACATGGAATACAAGCCCTTAAAGGAGAAACTCCAAATCCTGATGGCAAAATGCTGTGGAAGAGAAATGCTACATTGAAGGGTGTGTTTCCTGTTTTCTGTTGGGCTGATTTCTGGTCATTGCTGGGTTTTGTTTTACCCAGGAGGGCTCGGGGGTACAGCTGAGTACTGGGCTCAGAGCAGGTCTTACCAGCAGAGTCACTTGTGCCTGCACAGGGACAACTGGTGTGGTTTATGGGCTATTTATGTGTTATTCTCCTGCCCTATCTGTTACAGAAGCTTTTTAGTACTGGTCTTTCAGGCATCCAAAAATGCTTTAGAGAGATGAATTTTCCCTCTTGTTCTTTGTATTCAACTTTCCTGAAACAGTGAGATACAGGATGTCTTTACAGAACTTACCCCTAACTTTGCATGGCCGAGGGGGCAGAATCATCTTTGTCTCACATAAATGAGAACAGCCCCATGAGTTTCAGCTCAGGTAAAGAATTCCTGTTCAGAGTGAATTGCCAAAGCCCTTTGTCAGCTGGAGGAGCCTTCATGAACTGAGATCATAGTCTGTGGGGGTAGAGCCAGAAAAGGGTGCTCATGACCAGAAATGTTAAGCATTATCGTGCTGTTTCACACACTGGGACATGTCAGTGCTAACACACCAGGTGCTTTCTGTCTCTTTTTCCCCTGTCCCCTCACAGAGTGTGTGGTGGCATGTCACAAGTTTGTGGAAGTTAATGCCCTGGGTCTCACAGTGGCTGCCCTGAGCAGCTATGACTCCAACATGAGAGCAGCTGCGTATTTTGTCCTGGCTTCCTTCCGCTCCCACCTGGAAGGGGCTCGCTTTCGAGAGAAGAGCCAGGTAAGGCTCAGCTCCATTGCCAGCTCAGCAGGTGAGACCTTGTAGGTCATGAACATGTGTGAGAGAGACATTGCCTTGCTCATCCACCTACATGCATGTGGTGAGATAGCTAAAAGAAGCTTTTTATGCTCTCTCCTATTGTTTCTCCTCTACTGCTTTTGTGTTTCCTCCTGTTACAATCAATGGATGGAAAAAGCGGGAAATGTGTTTTAGAAATTCTTGGGAATTTTGTTTGTAGGAATGGAAATCCTGATTGAATTGATATTTGACCTATGGCCTGTAAAATGTCCCAGAAGCTGATTTATGTATTCATGCTCCTGTTGTGTTCATCTGGGCTACAGTTCAGGCTTCTCTCCCTGGGCTCTTGCAGTTGCTGTATCTCTTGGATGCTGTGCAGAATGGAATCAGGCAGCCAAACCTCAGGTTCACCTTCTCCCTGACCCTCTACATTGCTCGTGTGGCACAGCAGATTCTGAAGCCAGGTACTGGAACTTCCTGCGTGTGTCACTGCTGGGGTGAAAAACAGAGCCATGGGGAACGTTGATCTCCTCACTCATCTGCTTTGTGCTCATGCACTCGTGACTGAGCTTTTCATTCTGGGGGAGAGAAGGGGAGGGATAGCCAGCAATATAATGAGCCTCAGAGAAAAGCCACCTGCAGTTCCTGGGCTGTTCCTGGGCTCTTCTTCCAGCTTGGAACACTGCACAGTACAGCTTCCATTTATTGTTCTCCACGGCTGTGGATTGGCAACGTTGTCCTCCTCCACGATAGCAGCTTTTTCTCTTCACAGAGGAGCACATGTACATCAAGGTAAACAGATTCCTTCTATCACACCAGTATTTGGACCTGAGGAAAGTACCAGGTTTTTTCCAGCTTTTCTACAGTTTTGATTTTGAGGTAAGAGTCCCATTTTAGGTATCCAGTAATTCTTCAGAAATTAATAGCAAAAAACCATAACAATACAGTGAAATCTCATTCTCCCATAGGTGGTTAATTAGAGGCATCTTTCCTTTGTTTCATATTGGAATTCTTAATACTAACACAGAATGAGTTGTGTTGTGTGTGCTCTGTGAGCACAATAAATAGAATATTCTGCCCCAGCTAGCTTACATTAATCTTTGAGTTTATATTGGTAACAATAGTTCAACTAAAGTATTTTAGGAACAGCAACTTTTAAAATTGCATTTCCACTGCATGTTTGGGCTGCAGACTGACTGTTCCTGATGGATGTTAGTGATTAAATTTGATAGGAATGGGAATTGAGAAATCCAGAACAGGCTATGGGAAGTCCTGACCTGGCACTCACAGGGAGCCAGGCTTTTGTGCTCTTAGGAGCAGGTATTATTTGGAAATGTCTGAATGTCTGATAGTGGTATTTTTCTTTGTGGCTTCCAGTACAAAACAGAGCGTGAGTGGATCCTCAGATTTCTTGGGGAAGGGCTGCGTGACAAACATTGCTATGAGCTTTATGACTACCAGAGGATTTTCCAGGTCATTCTTTCCTTTTTCAACAGTCCTTTGTGTGATGGGGGCTCCCAGGTAAGAATTTAAAAAGAAAACACGAAAAAACTCCAAACCACAGAAGTTTGCATGGCTTGGAGATCTCAAGTACAAAGCAGAAAGGAGAGGCTGACTCTGCCTTTTCCCTCTTGAAAATCTGTTCCTTGTTGATTTTGTGTATGTGTGGAGGGGGAAATAATTGCTTATGTCTGAAGCAGTCACATCATTATCCCCTGAAACTGGAACAGGTTCCTGCCATCATGGAGCCTCATGTGGGTACCCTGGTTTTGCTCCTACAGTTGGGGCCTTTTCATTTTTGGGGGGTTTCTATTCTTCAACCAGCGCATTTGTTACCTGAACAGTGCTTCAGCAGGAGGGAAACTCAAGTGTCAGGAGCTCTCAGGTCTGGGAGCATCTACACTGAGTATTTCAGGTATTGAAACCTTGGACAAAAAGATAAAATTGTCTTACTATCCTGAAGACTTCTTGTAAGAGTAGCACCTGTGGTATGAAGCTTTGAAAGGACAATGTCTTTTCTTCCCTGGGGTTGCTGAGAACAGGTGGTGTTCATTTTACCTTGAAGTTGATCAGATGCCAGTCAAATTGCTAATTCTAAGTTTGGTAATTAGATCCTGACTGTTTCTGATTCTGTAGAAGAACAAGTCATATTTTTCTGTTTCAGAGTCGTATTCTGGAGATATTACTAAGTGCTGCCCGTGTAACCAGGGCTGCCTATGAGCTGATAAAGGATCACAGCCTCCTCACGTGGGTCCTGCACAGCTTAGAGAAAAGGTAACCAGAGAAGTACAGGAGAAATGGGAACTATTTTACTGTCCACAGTAGAATAATTATGTGACTGAGTATGAAAATAAGGGTGACAGACAAGAAGACAGGGGCACCAAGTGCTATACTGGCAGAACTTGCAGAACTCTGAGGTGTCCCTTGTGTTTTTGAAAACAGAATCAAGATGCTTTCAAGTTGTGGTGGGAGGGATTATGGGGGGGGGGGGCTTCATGGTTTGGAAAACACTTCCTTGAAAAACAGAAAGCAAAATATCACCTTGTATTGATGTCTTTGCCTTTTAAATTTCCAAAACCCTCAGTTCACGTCCTGTCACAGGACCTGCTGCACAGGAAGTGGCACAGTAATGGATTTGAGCTGTCTAGAACATTCCTTCTCCCCTTGCCTCTCCTTCACATATATGAACACACAGAAAAAATCTCTTCTGCACAGAGTGCCCTGACAGGTTCAGGCAAGTGCTCCAAAAGTGCACTAGAATATGGTCCCTTGTAGCTGCTGGTGAGGATCTGCCTTCCAAATGTGGGTGGTTTTTCTGGTTTTTTGTTTTGTTTTGTTTTGTTTTGTTTTTTAGGTTTCTGGAAAACAAGGTGATAAATAAAATTATTTCCTTACTCCATACTCTGTGGCTAACAAATTTAGGAGACAAGAGAGAAAACAAGAATCAATCCCAGGAGAACAGGAAACTTCTTCCTATTCAGCTTGTAAATGAATTTCTGTATGTTTTGGTCACATTAATCAAACATATTCAGTAAGTCCTTTGTTTTGTTTTTTGTTTTAGTTCGTTTGCATTTCATGCTTTGTCCAGTTTGAACATTTTTAAGGCCAGAAGGATTTCTTTATCTCTGGTAGATGAGTGCCTTTTTTCACCTTCAGTTTGAATGTTGAATAGTGAATTTGGATGAGATTTCTTTGACAGGATAATTTAGGTGTTTGAAGACATGAGGAATAAAGTAAAATTTGATGCAGTTGCTGTCAAGTCCTACGTCCTTAACTGACCCATTCTGACAGTAATGATTAAAAACTATACTTATTAATTAGCATGCAGGAAAATACATGGCACTTGTGTTTTCTTTTGACAGGACTAATGTAGATCTGGCCAAGCTGAGTGAATTCCTCAGCACCCTCAACTCTGTGCTGGAATATCGTGCTGTTGTTGTTGAGGCTTTCAGGGAGATGAGGCGTTTCACGGTGAACGACAGTGTCCTCTCCAGCAGGGAGCTGCTGCTGCTGCTGCACAAATGGAGCCTTGCCAGCAAAGACCTGCAGCTGCAGGAGGACCTGCAGGCCCTGGCTCAGAAGTACCAAAACAAAGAATTGCTCAGTAAGTACTAAAATACTTCAAGGAAGGCATATTTTGTTGCAGCTGTAACAAGCTACATCAGTCTGACAGAAGGTACTAGTACTATTTCCAGAGAAGTTTGCCTCACTTTGTAGCTTGAGGGAGGAGGAAAGGAAATGGAAAACCGTTTTTCAGATCTTCCTTGTGGTGATTTCTAACCTTAACACAGCTTGGAAGCTTTGGAGAAACACAGGTTAAAAAGGGAGAGAGCTTTAAAATGAAACTTAGTTGCAAATCTCATGTCAGGCTTTGAAAAATGGTATTCTTTAATGAAACCTAAAAAAAAAAAGCAGCGCCTGGAGGCTTTGTGCTCAAAGGTTTGAATCATTCTGAGTGGATGGGGTTCTGAAAGTGATATGTCAGTAAAAACAATAAATAAATAAAGCAAGGGAAAATAAATAGTTTACTTGTTGTCAGTTTTGAAGAAAGGAAAAATATATCAGGACTTGTGTGATTTCTCTTGTTCTCTCTGTGAACAAAAAATGCAAGAACTTGGAAATGGGAGGTCTTAAAACAATACTGGTTTCCAGCAGCAGCAGATTGGTGCACATTAAAGCTTCTGTAGGTTTGTTTTAATACTCTGTATCAGTTAAGAAAGTATCACATATTTAAGGGATACTGTAAAAGCTTTAGCTTTCCTAAAGTTTTTCTCACCCTTTAAAACTCCTCAGAAAGACATGAAGAGGGTTTTTGGAATGATGCCTGTAACTTACTGTCTGTGTGGGTTGTGTTGCTCCAGGCTTCAGGAGCTTCTCTCATCTCTAGGCTGGGTGATCCAGTGTGGAATGGGGTTCCAGCCTGGAGTCCCAGAGAGCTCCTGGAGCCCCTTTGAACAGCGCAGGCTCCATGAGGCTGCTGAACAAGGCTGGTACTTACCATTTTAACAACTGAATCAATACAGGAGAGCACCTTTCTTGCACAATTTTGTACCAGGAAGATCCTTTGGAGTATCTGGTGTTTGTTTTGATGGTGGTTTTCTTCTTACAGAAAATATTAAAGACAAGAACAAACCGCAAGCCTCATCTCACGTGTATTGTCACACTCGGAAAAAGGAGGTGGAAGAAGATGACGCTGCTGCAGACCTGGAAGTGTCTGAGCTACAGAAATGCAGAGAACATCTGAATTCCATCCTTGCCCACTGGGAGCCTGTTTTCCCAGCACCACCCTCTACACAGAGAGGGGAGGCCCTCGGACCTGGTGAGCCTGGGGGAGAGGCAGTGGCTTTCACCTGTGCATGCACTCATGTGGTCACTAAGTGGCTGGTTAGGTCCCTGGCTGGACAGAGCCTCCTCAGGGAGCAGGACTTGTCACCAGCACTAAAGTGGCTGCAGAACTGTGTCCTGCCACACCCGGCGGCCGTGCGGGAGATGCTCGGGGATGAGACCCTGAGAAACAACCTCTTCAAGCTTTACACCCAGCTCTGCCAGGTCAGCAGCACCTCAGCTGGGCTCTCCAGGGAGCTTGCTGTGCTCAGTTCCATCATGCTCCAGCTCATGGAGGAGCAGGGCCTGTCTAGCACCTTCCATGAGCTTGTGAAATCCCTGTGCCTGTCAGCAACGACGGAAGAGGATGCGAGCATGACAGGTGATTTGTCTTGTTCTTATCACTCATGTTATGAGGCAGTGGTGGGAGGAACTAAGAAATTCCATGGCTTTTTTAATCCATTAAACTAGTTTTCCCATATCCACCCAGGCTCATGGCTTCCCAAAGCAGAAGCTGTGTCTTTGATAGGATGAGGACAGGGATGGGCAGCACAGAGCATAGTCACACTGTGAGGTTTTCTGACAGTACAACACTCACATTCCCTCTAAGAAATTTCCCTTTCAAGGACTAAAATGGAACAAAATGTATGAAAAATATAGAATCCCAAGAGGGAAAATAGTCTGCAAAAAACAAGTCCACGTGGGCCTGGATGCTGATCCCTATTTCTGGTCAATGATAGCATCTGACAGGTCAGATTTCAAACTTTTATTTAATAGGAAACTGGTTTGTTCCTTCTTGTGAGGAGGATCACTGGCTTTGCATGGGCAAAGCCACTCCAGATTTTCCATCTAGGGGAAGAGTTAAGGAACTATTTTAAAACATAGGCCTGAAGGTAAACAGCTTAGCTTGGTATTACTGTGTGGAAATAGAATACCTGTTCTGATTTTTCTCTCATCTTCCACAGCTGTTTTTGTATTCCTGACTTCTGTTTACATCGGAGACATGTGGCTTGGAGCACAGGAGCCGGATATGTTACTTACCCATGTCAGATTGGTCTGCACTAGTGCAGGTTATGAATTGCAGGATGACTTGGAAACTCAGAAACAAGGAGAAGAAACTATTATGTCTCTTTGCAAAAAAATTTGGCTACATCAGGGCATTAATGCAGGGACCTAACACTTCATCTTTAATGGTCTGTGCTCTGCCATCATCACTGTGAACCATGAAAGCCTCCAAAGCTGTTCTCATACAGACCAAACTTGTTTGGTCAAAAAAAATCAATGTTTTATTACTGTGTGCAAACTGAGGGGGAAGATTTTATTCAACATCTCTCAGTGGGAAATTAAAACTCCAATTTCCCTTTTCTTGAACAGTCTGAGGTACAATATTATTTATATATCATTTTTATTACAGGCATTTTTAATTTTTTGAAGAACCAGAAAGACCGTTTGTGCATGTATGTGTCATTAATATCCATCCTCCCTACAATGTAGGATGGGAAAAAAAGGCTGCAGAGCTTCCTACAATGGGGTATAAGTGCAAATAATGAGGAGCTAGAGGTTTAGTCATGATAATTTACTATTTCTTGAAGAGCCTGGCTGATTTCATGATACCAAAACCAGTATGAATAGAAGATGGAACTCAGGGATCATTATGGTCTTGGGTTTAAATTAAATGGCTTTTAAAGACATTTATATTAGACCTGGATTATTTTTATTCCCCTTTTTTTTTAATTTAGGGAAGAAAAAAAAAAGCCCTGATCCATCACTGCTGCTGTGATGTGTGACAAAAGCCCATCTTCCCTCCACTGGGAATAGGTGAGAGATGGAACTAAACCCCAAAGGATTTTCTGCTCATTCCTTATACATTGAGTTTTATTGGGAATTCTCTGTGAAATCTGATAAATTCTTCTTGAATGTGGCCTTGAGGGTAGTTGAACATGCCAGTCCTGATCTGCAGCCCTGTAGTGCCAGAACGAGAACCTTTGAAATGTAAACCAGGATTTATTCAATTGACTCACGACTGCGTGCTGTGCACAAATACTGTACAGTGAAAAACCAGAACTGCACATTCCTTGTGAGATGTATTGAATTTTTTAGGGGGTTAAATAAAAATGAGATACAAATGAGGGAACTGCTTCCATATGTAAATATTCTTGTGCTTAAGGAGGCATCAGCTCTGTACCAAGATTTGAGTTAAAAATTATATTTCTTTAAAAAGCTGCAAGCTGTTTAAAGGCTACATTTTGTGTCATGTACAATTCCAAGGGGCTGACATAGGAAATCTGTGAGCCGAATCGAGCTGAGTTTCGCCAAGTCAAACCGAGCCGAGTTCAGCGAACCCGAACTGAGCTCGGCCAAACCTGGCCTTGTACTCTCTTAACCATTAATTAGCAAGAGTGTAGTCACTGCCTAATGAGCTCCTGCTCCACCCCGCGCTCCCGTTTGTAACCGAACTTGGCCAGGCCGCCTGCAGAGCTCGGCAGCAGGAAAACACCGAGCTTTGGCTGCTGAACGTGAGGCGGCGCCGCTTTCCCGCAAAGCGCCTGGGCTTGGCCCGCGCCACCCTCAGGGAGCCCAACCGAACTGGACTGAACGCAGAGAGCAGCACCGAGTGCGGCCGAACTGGGCCAAAGGCAGAGAGCAGCACTGAGTGCGGCCGAACTGGACTGAACGCAGAGAGCAGCACCGAGTGCGGCCGAACTGGGCCAAAGGCAGAGAGCAGCACTGAGTGCGGCCGAACTGGACTGAACGCAGAGAGCAGCACCGAGTGCGGCCGAACTGGGCCAAAGGCAGAGAGCAGCACTGAGTGTGGCTGAAGCGAGCCGAGCTGAGCCGAGCACAGCAAGCGGCACCAAAGTGCGGCCGAACAAAGCCGAACTGTGCTGAATGCAGCGAGCGGCACTGAGTGTGGCCCAACCACATCCGAATGCAGCGAGTGTCACCGAGCGTGGTCAAAGCGAGCTGAGCCGAATGCAGTGAGCGGCACTGAGTGTGATCAAAGCGAGCTGAGCTGAGCCAAATGCAGCGAGCGGCACTGAGCGCGGCCGAACCGAGCTGTACTGGGCCGAATGCAGCGAGCGGCACTGAGCCAAACGCGGCCGAACACAGCCAGCGGCACCGAGTGCGCGGCCCCGAACCGAACTGCGCTGAACGCAGCAAGCAGCACCGAGTGCGGCCCCAAATGTGGCAGAACAGTGCCAAACGGAGCAAGCGGCACCGAGTGCGGCTGAACCGGGTTGAGCTGCGCTGAAGGCAGCAAGCAGCACTTCGTGCGGCCGAATTGGGCTGACCGCAGCGAGCTGCACCGAGTGCAGCCGAACCAGGCCGAACAGCCGAAAGCAGCGAGCGGCACCAAGTGCGGCCGAACTGAGCCAAGCTGCGCCGAGCCAAAGAGTGGCACCGGTTCAGGCGAGCCTCTGCGGCCTCTGCTGAATCCAGCCGAGATAAGCCGGACCGAGGTGAATCCAGCCAATCCTATCCGAGCTCAGGCGAACCCCCCGAGTTCAGCTGAACCGAGCCGTCCTCAGCCCAACCGAACCTAGACAAGCTCAGATGAACTTTAATTCAGCTGAACTTGTATTTCCTGATGTATAAAGTGACAAGGACTCTGCTGAGTTCCAGCACACGTGCAAGAACAGCAGCAAAAGCTCCACGTCAAGGTAATTCAGCCCCTTGGAATCGGCCAACATCACAGAAGGGAAAGACACTGACAGTAGGTGGGCAATATTTATTTTCTTTCACCACTCCTTGGTGGCTTTCCTCAAAGAAACTTTACTGACACCTTGAAATGTCCCACAGCATTCCCGAGCTTCAAGTCGCTGAGATCATGTGGTGATTCCAGCACATTCCGGCGGCGAAGGCTCCGTCCTGGGAGCTGCACTGAGTGCTCTTGTGCCCATTAATTAGCGTGAGTGCAGTCACTGCCTAATGAGCTCCTGCCCGACCCCACGCTCCCATTCGTGGCCGTGCTGAAAGGAATGAGAAAGGAGCTGTCTTTACAAACAAACAGTGGGTCTGCTGGCAGATAAACCCAGGTACTGAGAGGTATGAGAAGTGGAACCATAAATTCCAGAGGAATTCCACTAATTGTCACAGGCTGTTGCTCACCTGAGGCCGTGCTCAATTCCTGCACTTAGAGAATAAGGAACAGAGACACAAAGAAAAATAAGGAGCGGGGAGGGATGCACATTAGAATGGGGTCTGTATTAGGCAATTCGGGAAGTCTGTACCTCTCAAGTACCTCAGCCAATGCGGAAGAGAGAGGGAAATGTGGCTGGGAAATCGGGATAAAAAGCAGGTTTGCGTCCTCCAACAACTTGAGAGGCCCCATGGGAAATGCAGGTTTGGCATTTTCTTTGCTATGCTCCAGGTGTATCCAAGACATCTCTCATCTTTGTTTGACAGAAGCAAGACAAAAGAAAATTCTTACCAAAACAGGATTTTTTCTTTCCCGTCTATCAAGTAGCTAAATACCACCAGCTAGCTATCCATATTTTTAAATCAGCTGGAGAACTTACATCCCAGAGGCCTGGGGACTGTCTGAGAACTCTGGACAGCTCTTTTAAAATTGTTAAGCACTCCTGGAACAGCAGGGAGGTTGGAGGAGGCTGGAGGAGTTCCAGTGTCCCTGTACCCAAAGAGACCAACCTGGTCAAGCCAGGTCACTCTTAGGCAGTGCTGCAACTGACCTCGGTCCAAGCAAAATCACAGAACTAAAACTGAGATAAGATATGACTGAAAAAGTCTTTCAAAGGATAGGGAAGCTAATTCCAGACTCTGAGGGTTTAGACAAAAATAAGTACAGTGACAATGTCTGATGTAATTTCTTGAGGGAAGTGTGATTTGAAGGATAAAGGCAGCTGCAGATCTGTGATTTACTATGAGGGTGGTCATGCACCACATCCAAATACTGAATGGAGTTTCTGCAAGAGACCTGTCTGGAGCCAGTAGGGAGCCCAGGGACCCTGGATTGAGCCTCTCCAAGAGCAAGAAACACGGATGAGGGATGAGACATGCAGATCTTCCAACTCTCTGGGCATCCAGCTGGGGTTTTTCTCCAGCATTACACCATCTGGTAGGAAAGTGATAGCCAGAAGGTTTGTGTTGTGCATGGCTATCAGGAGTGCACAGCCTCCAGTGAAATGCATGGGACACCTGGAAGGAGCTTGCCCTGTTCTCTTTCCAGCCTTGGCCAGGAACCATGTCCAGCCATGAACTCTTGCCTTTCTGTATCATTTTGGATATTAATACACATAATAGAAGTAAATGTTAATGCTCTGCATCCCAGCAGTGTGGTCATCAGTTGCTTTGGCAGGCAAATGGGTTTGAAATCATTGGTCCCATGCTCCAGACCTTTTGCCTTTTTTCTGTGGGATAGTGCAGTGCTAACAAAAGGGACTGGGACATGGATTCCTCACTGAAGGGCTGGTACAGGCATCGGCCTTCTCCCCTCTCCCAAACTCACTCATCAAAACTGGCACCAAATCATTCGGTATTGCAGACAAGTGCGTGGTGCAATCAGATCCTGGATTCAGGTCCAGGACCTCTCAGTGTCTAAGGATTAAACTGTGGCATAAGTAAACAGAGTTGTTGCATAGAAGACACTCCGACAGTGACTTGTTTCTGTGCAGATGTGCAGGTAAGGACAAGGGACTCTGCTATGGAGGGCAGTGTGCCCTTGCCAGGAGAGTTAACCCTGGGTGTTAGACAGTGGGGGAAGAGATAAGTGTCACACACAGCCGAAATTGCATCAACACTGCACCAAAAGAGGTAGGGGGGATTCTGGCCCTCTCCCCCGCTCAGGTGAGACCCCACCTGCAGAGCTGCCTCCAGCCCTGGGATCCAGCCCAAGAAATACGTGGAGCTGTTGGAACAAGCCCAGAGTATGCCGTGGAGATGCACTGAAGGGTGGAGCCCCTCTGCTCTGGAGCCAGGCTGGGAGAGCTGGGGGTGTTCCCCTAGAGAGGAGAAGGCTCCAGGGAGAGCTCAGAGCTCCTTGCAGGGCCTAAAGGGGCTCCAGGAGAGCTGGAGGGGGACTGGGGACAAGGGATGGAGGGACAGGATACAGGGAATGGCTTCCCACTGCCAGAGGGCAGGGATGGATGGGATATTGGGAGGGAACTCCTGGCTGTGAGGGTGGGGAGGCCCTGGCACAGGGTGCCCAGAGAAGTTGCCTCCTCTCACCAGGATGTAGGCGAGCTGGGAGAGCACAGGGGGCCCTGCCTGTCCCTGGACTTGACAGAGATGGATGAGCACAGAAACGATGAAGGTGAAAGTTCTCCAGCCTTGGCCAGGGACATGAGCATGCTGCATTTGTTGGGTGAGTGTATCAGGATTATCGTAAGAAAAGAGACAGGAGGTATCCATACAGATATTGGATGATTTTCATGCCAAGGGATGGTGGGCAGGTGACACAGCAGAGAGGATGGCAGGGCAGGGAGGTGCAAGTTTACACTGGTGGCTTCTTTCAGGCACTTCACTGGGTTTCAGTGCTGGAACTGGGAGAAGTGGAATTGAAGTGGGGCTTAAAAAACAAACAGAACTCAACGAAAAAGGACAAGTTTTGTGTGTGACTGGGTGTAATAGTTCCTTCTGTCCTAAAATTGTTTTCTTACAGTATGTTTCAAGCCTAGAAAAATGATAAGATAGGATGGTTTCAAAGCCTAAACAAATCTCATCGAATGCTGCTTTTCATTAATGATTTCTGGGCACTCCAGAAAACATTTCTAGACTTGCCTTGTTCACAGTGGCTCCTTTGATGGCCAAAATTGAATACATGAGGGATAAATATGTGTATTTTTAAGCCAAGTATTTTGCTCAGTAGCATGATGAAAAGGTGAAAAAATTTTAAAAATCCATACTTTGTTTAAGTCTTCCAAACACTCTGAGATTTTCATGTACACAGACTTCTCCTACCAGTTTTTTAGGAACAGTAAGCTTTTGGTAACATGCCTGTTACCCTGCAATTTCATGTCCACTTCCATGTCTGTTGTGTTGTTAGTCTGCCTCCTGCTTTGTGGTTTATTTGGCTAAACTGCCTTTTTTTACTGTTTTAGTTACCTTTTGTGAGCATGCCAGAGGCCCTAGGGTGCCAATAAAAGAGAATGTTAGTGCTCTTTTGACTGCTGTTTCCCTCTGTTTGTGACCTCATCCTGAATCTCTGCCCAACCTACTGAGCTGAATTTTCTGTGTCCTGATCAGGTAAGGAGGAGCAGTGGGTCAAGAGACACTCCAACCAAACACTGACAGAGAAGGTATCACCTCTGTGCAGTTACAAACCTTGTGTGTCACTGCTGGATCGCTCGAGGCAGTGAATGTTTCCTGCAGGTTATTTTTTCACACCAGTATCTACTTACTTTACCTCAGGTTGCACTTACTTTGCTGGCGTTGATCCAGAGCAGGACATGCACAGTAAAATAAGGAAAAGAAACGTCATGAACGCAGCAAGGCCGACCCAGAAGGCAATGATGATGGAGTCTGTGGACACAGCACATTCAGACAGGGATTCTGTCACTGTTACCACAGCAAAAACGAAACACAGCAAGATGATTTATCATCTCTAATAAAGGTATGCCATCTGATTTATTCAGTTTCTCCTTTTACAGAGAGGAATTTAAGTGCCAATGTCTTGAAGGTCCTGGGAGCCTCCTAGCAGTGTAAGGTAACAGGGATGAGGGAAGGGTTGGGAAAAGCCTCCAGAGAGTGTTCTGGTGACCAGAACTGTGCAGATATTTGAACATGGTTCCTTTTACACAACCACGGTATAGGAAGCCCGAGCAGTTACTGCCTAATCCTGCAGGATCTTTAGGGAGAGGCCCTCAGGAAGGAAATTCCAGCCTTGAAAGCATTTTATACCACAAGAAATAGCAAGGGAAGTTTGTTGCAAAGTGCCTGTGGTCCTCTCAGCACATCAGTGCAGTGGAAGAGAATGTGCCCCCTTGCCCTGTTCAGCTGCAGTGCCCCTGCAGCCACCGTAAGACAGTGCAAGACACTGCCTGCTCTGCCAGGAACAAATGGTTTATTTAGGGAACAGGAGGATTCCCAGTGCCAAAGTGTGCTCGCAGCTGGGGGAGCAAAGGGAGCTGCTCTTTCATGCAGGCTACAGTGCTGTGCCAATTATTGCCTGAGTCATAGGCTCACTGAGGGGGGTGGGGATGAATCCACTCCTGCCACCTCAGCACATCTGGCCACTGCTTCCAAAATGCTCTTTCCTGGGGTCACTGTGGTGGTGGTGGCCTTGGGAAGTCTGGGTGCTCTGCCCTGGATTAACAGCCGGTGACTCACTTCAGATGAGGTGAAAAAGAAGGGACACTGACTCCAGAGACAAATATTGACCAAGATAAAATAAATCTTCCCTCTGAAAGTACAGAAAACATTGTGTTCTTTGACACAGGTCCAGGATGTTTGACTGAGTGTTTCTCTGTGAAAAAGTTCAGTATGTGTTGGCATCAAAGCCACAAAGAGATTAAGGGAATTAGCCCAGCTCCTTTTAAACTCAAAACTACAGCTGGCCCAGCTGTACCCTTATCAGAAACCTGAGTTTTGGCTGGGCTACTGAGAAATATCAATGGGGAGGGACAGCTTATTTTGTTCTTCCTCTGCCCCAGGACGTTATGAAAAGCCCAAAGTTTCAAAGTGTTCCAAGCCATTGGGACAGAAATTAAGAGTTTGGATTTATGGAATTCCCTATCAGAGCTATTTTGGCCCCATCTTTTAAAAACAGTTTCAGTACATTTCATGGATTTCACTGAAGCTATATAAATTGGCTCCAGGGCTCAGGTGGAGCTTGAACCAAAATTTCCAGGATTTAAATTCTGCAATTAGGATTTTTTTTAAACTGGAATAACATATTTTACCAATCTATAAAAAGCTTTCCTATTGCTAAATCACCTTGATATTTACCATCATCTTTCGTGTGTGTATGTGTGCATATTTTAAATAGCCTATTAGTTCATGGGCCAATTAAGATTTTTCATTATTTTCATACAAAATGGAGAGAGATGCACAATTTTACAAATAGAAAGCAAGATTATGGCTTTTTATCTGGGTTTAGATTCATTTTCATGAGACAAATTCAGTCCACAAAACTATCAACAAATTTAGATTCAATTTAAAAGAGGGTGGGCATCTTGTCTCAGAAGCACAATTTCTACAAATTTCAAGAAAACAGGCAGCTGAAGAAAGAGAAATACCCTATCAATTGCCATGGAGGGAAGTGCTTAACACAAATGCCACCTCTGTTATGCACCAGGTGATCCAAATGGTAGTAAAATGTTATTAATGAGAAAACAGGGGAAAGGTTTATTCCTGATTTTTAGTTTTTACTATGCCAGCCACATGACAGAGACTTACATCTAGTTTACCTAAGCAGTTTGGGGTTTCCCTGGTGGAATTTGGGGGTAATAATCTTCCCAAACTTTAAGAGAATCAGAGGAGCTGCTCATAACTTGCCAGGTCCCAGCAGCACCAAATATTGCTCTACAGCATTAGAGAGCAAGAATTTCTGTATGGAAGGATGTGGATATTCACACCACTTTCTTTAAAGGTGCGGTGCTCTAAGTTTGGAGGCAATAAACCCTCAGCTGATCCAAATGCACAGAAAAGCTTTTCTAGAGGTGGTGCAGAGGAAGTTTCTGCTCCTTCTTCCTACTGCTGTCCAAGCAAGCAAAGGACGAGCAGCTCCTAACACAGGCCTGTTCAACCTTCAGCATCAGAAAGGCAGTTGCTTGCATTGTTAATGAGAGAGAGATGAAAATACTCTGAAAAGCCATCACATTTTCCTGGAATATATAATAATTTCATTGTAATAACCTTATGAAAAACAATTTTAGTCTCTGAAACCACATCTGAACAGTTGCAGCCATCTTCAGCAAACTAAACAGCAATGACTAAAGCCCAGAACTTTGTTAATTAACTGAAGATACAACCACAGGGAGAGGCCTGACAGAAACAGCACTAAATCAAAGGATGAAAGGTAAAAGAATATGTTTGCAGCTTGTTGTTCCTGGCTAGTGGAAACATACACTTCCTTTACTAAAGGTCTGAATGTTTATGAGTTGCAATGTCAGCCTTGTCCCAAGATGAAAACACAGTATTTTAATGAAAACCTCTGCTCTTTCAGTGAACTTTGGTGACAGTAGCACACAGGTAACTAGCACCCCACACTACAGATTTGCAAGTCATCAAATTTCTCCTCAGCAAATGACTCAAAAAAAATCTGTCCTTGTAAACAAGAGTTAGTGTCAGCAGTCTTATAGCTTCAAATACTGTAAGATAAAGCCCAGAGTGTGTGTGTTAGTATTTAGCCAGCCTGGACGCTACTGCAAGGAAACAAAACCAGGTCAGTGAGACAAGCTATGCAACATTTTCCCTGTCCTAGATTAGCACCTACTACTCCACAATACTTACATTTATTAGCCTTCAACTTGCTTCCATCTACTGGAATTGGATCTATATAATCCCAGTAATATTCGTAAGACCAGAAATACTCAGAGGAGTTTGTTCTGTTAGCCATGTCAGTGGTGCCTTTTAAGCCAGCTCAGAACTCCGACCCACTACTTTGCTTCATTGTACTCCAGCGCCCTCAGAAAGAGAATTGCACAACTGATGCCTGTGCCAATCACACTGGGGTCCTGCAGCTCAAGGACTGCCTTGGGAATGGAAACATCTAGTGGCAATGAGTATTAATGTATGGCAGAAATGTAAGAGCAGCCCTGAAAATGCAATCCTCGCTTCCTGCCGGACACTCGTGTTATTCCTCAGCCTGCTTTAAACTGAGATGGGTGTCCCGTAACTTAGGGACAGGGTGGACAAGTGCCAGGTGGGTCACAAACCCTTCTCTAAGAGCAGCACAATGTTCCTGGGAGCTCCTGAGCACAGCTGGGCTGAAAAACATTCCTGAATGTATCTGGATGGAAAGGGCTGGGATCTGGAGGGGCCACACCAGGGGTGGCTGAGGGCACTTGGCCAAATCGGCCTGGAGGAGACAGAGGTCAGGGTTCACCAGGGGCTGCAGCTCCGCCCGAGAGGCAGCTCCGGTCTCTGCTCCTGTGACAGGGACAGGAGCCAGGGAATGGCTGGAGCTGTGTCTGGAGGGGTTTATGTTGGGTATTAGGGAAAGGTTCTTCCCCCAGAGGGTGCTGGGCACTGCCCAGGCTCCCCAGGGAATGGGCACGGCCCCACAGAGCTCCAGGAGCGTTTGGACACTGCTCCAGGGATGCACAGTACTGGATTGCTGGGATGTCTGTGCAGGGACAGGGGCTGCACTGGATGGCCTTTGTGGGTCCCTTCCAGCTCAGGAGGTTCTCTGAATTAGGTGTGACTTAATTAGGTGTGATAAAGCGCTTCACTTAAGAAGGATGTACCGGAAAAACCACAGCCCGCCTTGATTCCACGACCTGATGAGGTCTAAAGGCCGCAGTGGCGGTGCGGGGGCGGTTCCGGGGCCGGCCCGGGAGCAGTTCCGGGGCGGGCGGGCCTTGACGGGCGGGCGCTGCGGGGCCGTGTTCGGCGTCACTGCTGCTTCCTTGGCGGGCGATTCGAAGGCGATGTCGGGGGCCGCTGCGGGTCCCTCGGCGGGCGAGCGGGACGCCATGGCGCTGGACCCGGAGCTGGAGTACTCGCTGTCGGTGCTGGAGCCGGCCGGCGACCGGGCCGAGCAGGAGCGGCGGGCGGGCGCGGCCCCCATGCCCATGGTGTTTATGTGCGCCGGCTGCAGGCGGCCCGTGGGCGACACCTCGAGCTGGGTGTCCAACGACGAGGAGAGCGGCTGCATCCTGCTGCGCAGTGAGTTCCAGCCCTGCCACCCCGGCGCGGCCCCGCGGCCGCTCCCTCCCTTCCTCCATCCCTCCTTCCTTCCCTCCCTCCCGCTGCAGGTGCGGCCGCCAGCGTCGCCGTGGACCCGGAGCGGAAGGGCTCCAAGCTCCCCGGCGAGTGCGGATGGTGAGGCACAGGCCGGGCACGGGCCCGGGGCTGTCCGGGGTTCCCGGGGAAGGCGCTGAGGACAAGCCCGGTAAAGGGCCCGGGGTGTTCGTGTGCCCCCGAGAGGCCCTGTAATGCTTCTTGGGGTGGTCTGTGCAAGGTGCTTATGGGCTAAGGGAGAGGGACTTCTCACAAGGGCATGTAGTGATAGGCAAGGGGAATGGCCTTAGGATGAAGGAAGATAGGTTTGGATTAAATATTAGCAAGAAATTTTTCCCTGTGAGGGTGGGGAGGACCTGGCACAGGGTGCCCAGAGAAGCTGTGGCTGCCCCTGGATCCGTGGAAGTGTCCAAGGCCAGGTTGGACGGGGCTTGGAGCAGCCTGGGACAGTGGGAGGTGTCCCTGGCCATGGCAGGGAGTGGAATGGGATGAGCTTTAAGGTTCTTTCTACTTTTGAGTGATTCTGTTGGTCTTGCTGAGGTCAGTCAGCCTGAGGAGCTGTTGCAAATTCAGGCTGAAAGATGAAGGCTCATAATTGACACTGCAAGAATGAATGCTTAAAAAAATTCTAATACATGAATTTTTTAGAAGAGGGATGGGGAGACATGCTGCCTTTTATTTTCTTCTAAATAAATATTATTTCTTACTTACAGCATGGTAGAAACCTTATACTGCACTGGGTGCTCAAGGACACTTGGCAACATCTACAGGTGCACCTCGAGGCAGCTTGACTACAAGAGAGATTTGTTCTGTTTCAGCGTTGACTCTGTTGAAAGGTAAATGCAGAATGTTTATGGGTCAGCCTGCCAGCTCCACTTCTCTCACCATGCATTGTACTGAGGGTGTTCCTGTTATATGTCTGGCAAGTCTAGAGGTAACTTTTTGTGCTGCTCTGTCCCAGAGAGATTTTCTGTATTGCTGCTGTTGGCATCATAGTGCTCAGTTGTGAGGAACATCACCTGTGTAAAGCAAATCCTAGGGAAAAAAACCCAAAACAACCAGGTCTGCCTGGTGTGAGAAATTGCATTCCAGCCAAGAAAATATCACCAGGTCCAGAGCACAGCAGGGTTCCTTCTCATTTGATCAGAAGAGTACACACACCAAGCCTGGCTGGAGCCTGTTAGGGGTCAGCATTATCAGCAGGAATTGTGGCCAGAGGGGCTCAGGCAGAACTTGGGGTGGGTCTGACCTGTACTGGCCACATCTGAGCAAAGGCAAATCTGACAACTGAGTATGTGCTTGAGACTCTCACTCAGCTGTCTTTAAATCTGTCTAGAAAATGAAGGTGTGCTTGGGTTTAATTGGTTTATAGCACTTAAAAGTGGTCTTAAAGTATTCTTCAGTAACTATATCCTGAATTAAGGCTTCACACCACAGTTCTTTTATGCAAGTGTTGTAGTAGACAGTGATTGTTCATCTGGACTAGTTTTAATGTCTTTGTTTTTTTCTGAAGTTCCTATTTATTTTGCTGCTTTGCTGTGGATGTTCACCCTTGTACTCTGGGCAGTGGTTTTGGGTTTTTTTCTTCATTCCACAACTAGGAACTTTGTTTTTTCCATGGCAGTAAAATTCTCTGAAGCACTAACCTGGCCACAGAATGGCATTTTCTTGGAGAGTAATGCTGCTTCTCCCAGTCAGTGCTGCACTGTTCTTGGTCTCTGTGCAATTTTTCACTGTATCCTGTAGCCCCAGAATCCATGGCTGTCCCTCGGGGTTCAGGAGCAGTGCTGTGTTTGGATTTTTGGCTTCAGAGTGGGAAGTGCATGATCTAAACTGTGGCATCTCAGCTATATTCTAGGAACCCCGGAAAAGCAAGCTGTTATTGATGAGGAACCGCTTACTCTTGAAAGTCAGGCTGTCTTGCAAGAGGTGCTGCAAAGGGTGAGATTTAACCTTTTATCATTCTTTGTTTAAATCACGTCTGTGAAACCTTAATATGCTTCAATAGTTTCTGCAGAACAGCTTATTTCACCCAGAGCAATTCAGCACATTCTAACATGTACTGGACTGCTTCATGTCATTGATATCTTGTGTTCTGCAAGATTTTCAGTAACTTTTCCTTCCATTTTCATGGTAATTAGCGTTTTCTGTTTTAGGTTCCTATTTATGTCTCAGTAATGATATGTTGTTTCTAGTTAGTTCTGATTCACTCCTCCAGATCTTCACTTAACTTTTAATCATGTTTCTTCTGCCTTTTGTGCAAATGGACTTAATGCTTTTGCTGTAACTTTGTATTGAAATATTATATCATAAATCAAGCTGATGTTTTGCTCTACTAAAATCTTGTGAATGCAGGTAGGAAGAGTTGGGAGCAAATAGTGCAAGAAAGTTGATTGTGGAAGCTGAAGGTTGTTCAGCAAAAGCTGAGTGTGTGGCTCTGACACTTACCAAGGCTGGAAAAAGTGACTGAGTGTGGACAGGGAATGTTACAGTTGGGTGAGCTTTCAAAGTATGAAAGTAGCAGGGGAATAATGAAATGAAAAGGATTGGTGGTGTGAGATCAGATTTGAGCCCTTTCTGGCTCAAAAACACATGCTGTTTGTGTTGTCAAATTCTGTGTGTAATGAAGTACCTCTCCCTGCTTACTTTGCAGGTAGATACGATATTCAAAGCTCTGGAGACAAGACTGACCACTATTGAGTCACGTGTGGCTGCTCTGCATTGGCAAGTCTGACAGGAAATAGATGCTGAACTGCAGGAGAATGGCAAACGTGAAACTTGTCCCTGTAATCCTCTGGGATCTGTGGGAGCATTGCAAAGACTGTCAGAGAGCTGAGAGCCATGGGTGGCCTGTGCTGCAGGAGAGTGTTCCAGCCAAGGAGTTCCTCTTCTGTCCCTTAAGAGGATACCCCAGGGGTTTTTCTCTTAAGTTAACACTTCTGATCAGTCAATCTGTAGACTTCTGGTTTAATGTAAATATTTATTTAAATTTTTGTCTCTGAAAGCAAAGCATTTATCTCCTGACTTCCCTGCTATTCAGTATCTACTGAACTGGGTTGTGCATTTTCCTAAGCTAATAAAGAACCTCCCTGTGATTCTGTAATTTCTGAAGGAACAACATTAAGTCACTTTTCTTTTTCTTGTCTCCATTGCCTTGGCTTGATTCATGCTCAAAGACAGGAATGACTCAATAACTAAAGGTGGTAGTTTGTTTGGCGGGGGTGTTTTTGCAAGTTCAGGGCTAAAATAAGATGTAAAAAAAGCAACATTAGATAAAATGCTTTTCCATGAGGTGCTGAAGGTCAACAGGAGGGAAACCAAATCATGATGGTGACTCTCCTTTAAGTAAGGCTTGGTGTATATTTGAGCAATTTATTCAGCATTTTTTTTTGTGTTAATGCAGGTATTTCAGTTGTTTAGTTTTCTGTGCATTTGACTAATTGTCTGTTTCTCATAACAATATGAGTGTTCCACCTAATGTTTTTCAATAAAAGCAAGCAGTTGTTATAAAGCAAGAATAATCTCAAAAAGTGGTTTGAGTTTTGGTTTGTTTGTTTTTGTTTGTGGGTTTTTTTGTTTTGTTTTTGATACCCAACACTTAACTTAAAAACTCACAGTAGTAAAATTTTCTCCAAAAATTTGGAATGCATTTCCCCATTCTGCCCCATTGGTAAGCATTGTTTTTCTTAGAAAAGCTTCTACCCTCCACCTTCACTGACCTGGTTTGAAGTAGTGGTCCAGTTTAGCTTGCAGTGATCCTTTTCTGTTCAGGTAACTGAAACATTTTGATATCGACATACCTGCCAGAGGAGCTTACATTACTCCAGTGTAATTTGTGAGGCAGTTTCTGCTCTAACAAGTTTTTGAATGCTGCTCAACAGCAATAGACCTTGTTCTGGATGTCTGAAGAGAGCCATGAACTGCCCTTTAGTTGAAGATTGGTTCATGTTAGAGGTGGGAGGTCGAATAATCCAATGTTTATCAAGCTGGAGGTGGTGTCTAAGTGGGTTCCTGTTTTTGTTAAACAATGAAATATATGGTTAAACTCTACATTCGATAGAAAGGACCAGATTTGCTGGCGACAAGCAGCACCTCTCAATGTAAACATTCACATGGAGGGCAGCAGACTGGTTCAGAGCTGGCTCCCTAAAGAGACTCAGCAGCTGAGTTCCTTCTGACAGTTGTGTGGGTGGATTTCTAACATCTCTGTTCCGTGTCTCCCATACAGCTCCTGTGTCCAGTAAAAACTAAGTGTACACATGTGAGAAGTGGTTGCTTTCCTCCAGGCAAGCATGTGTATTTCAGAACTTGAAGAAAAAACCATCCTGGCCCACCTGGAATGATCTGGGTCTCAGGAGGCACCTGGAAGCCTCCTTTTGTGTCCTGGGCAGGGCCTTGCCTATAAAAGGGGTAAAGGATGGAGTGGGAGTGTAGGGCATAAAGGGCCATTTACCTTGTAACAACATCCTCAGTAAAACTTCCTGCTTAAAGGACCAGCTCCAGGTCCTGTCCGAGCTCTGCCTCCTCTGCCAGCAGCAGGGGAGATGCAGCTCTCAACCATAAGATCACTTCAGTTCAACCCCACAAGAATCACCTGGCAACAGTTACTGTTAACCCAAAGTCCCAGTGCATCATCTGTGTGCTACCTCAGGAAGTTCAGTCTTTGTGGGACAAAACCTATGCTGGGCCCAAGAACTGACTCTAATTCCTGTTACCTGAACTACCCAGCTGTAGGATCAATGTTCAAAATAAACATTGGACCTTAAGGGCAGGGTCTGTCACCCCCTGTAAAACCCAAGAGGAAAACAAGGCTCAAAAGGCAGCTCTTGATGCCTCCAGCACAAGCTGCTGGAAACACTGGCAGGACTTTGCACAGACAGGATTGAGCCTTCATGCAGCTCTGTCCCATGGGACCAAGGGTGGCAAACCAGAGAGATTGATGGAAATAAAGCAAATGAATGATTTAAATAGGCACTGATGAGACTGAAAGCCCTCCCCCAGAATTGTTCCCTGCCCAGCACGGCTGCTGTGACTGCTGGAGCAGGGCTGAAGGAACACTGCAGCCATGACACTAAAGGCAGCAAAAACAATTATTAAGTGGAAATAGATCCTCACCCCGTTCAACGACTGAATCTCTGTGGCTCATCCTCAAGGGGTGACCCTGCTCCAGGGAGAAATCTCCACACAGCTCCTGAGAACTGGGGTAAGATGCTGCCCTACCAGCAGAAGATAAGGGGTTAACAAAGCATTTTGGACACATTCTACCCTCAGAACATCCATCAATGTGGGACTTTAATAAAGACATCTTGTACCCATGCTTGCAATAGGCCTTCATATGTTATTTCCTCAAACATCTCTATTTTAATGTATTTTTATATTAAAAGTGTTTAAACAAGAACATGAACTCTGCATCCTGCCATGCTCCAAGCCCTGAGGAAGAGCTGGGTATCCTCACACTCATCCAAGCTGAGGCAGCTCTCATGCAGGGAGGGAGCTGCTGCTGCAGACAAACATTTAAAAATCACCGCTGCCTTGAGGGTGTCCAGAACTGAGAGAAAACCCTTACCACCACCCTCTTGGATTTCCCTCCTTGCCATTCATGGTGATTCCAGCTTGGGAAGTTTGCCTTGGGGGTATTTCAGCATTGCAAAGGGCTTTTCCACCCTCAGGGATTTCATGGTGATACAGAAAGTTTAGATCTTAAGGGTTAATTACTAATTGTGGGAACGACTGGTACTGTTAAATTTTGCAGCTGCTTACTAGACAATGTATACTGCTTGCTCAACACTTATTATGCTTGCCAAGCAGAAGGGAAAAAGATATATGGCCATTTATAAGAAAGGGAAAGGATGTATGGCCATTGATAAGGAAAGGAAACCTGAACCAAAGATCCCTATTTTGTGTCCTGAAACCAGCTCAGACCGGCTCTGGGCTCTGGACTTGGACTGGGAACTTAGAGAGCATGCACAAAGAAGAGAGGTAAAGAGTTCATTTGAGGAAGACCTCTTACTTCATCAGAGGAAGACCTTTACTTCATCACTAAGTGGCAGTGCGCAGGCGTGTTGGAATGCTAATGACTTTTGGGCTAATTATAATATGAAGCGGGGACAGAGAATGAATATGTATAGGCACATTGTGTGATCTAATGCATATGTACCTTGTAACCAGATCTATACCTAGCTGAGTGCCACTAACGGCACGCATGGATTTGAAGAAATTATTCTCCCATGTGTCACAGTGCTGGCAAAATATACCTACTTTACAACTTTATTGAGTTGTGGAGTCTTTCCGCGTAGCAATGGGACACCCGGGGACTGACTCAGCTGTGCACACAGGCACGGGAAGCTCTTACATACAGATTACCCTGCCAAGAGCCACAGCACCCCAGGGCATCCTGGAGAGAGTGCAGAGAGCAGGAAAGGACACAGCTACACCATTGATCCTGCTCCCTGCTTTCCTAGTGGGGCATGAGCCTCCTCCCGACCCTGAGAGCTCCCAGGAAAATCAGTAAGGTGGCACTGAAGATGCCGCTTTTCTGACACTCCTGCCCCAGAGCCACGGCCCAGCAGGTTTCTGGGGGAGCCTGAATTACTCGTGCAATTCAGAAGCTGCACATCCCCAAAGCATTCTCTCAGGAACATGGAGCTTCCCATGTACATTTTGTAGCTCAACTTGTAATCTAAGCATATTTCAAGACACTTTAAATGGGAAGGAGGTGACTTGGTGCCAGCATAGCATTCGATATGGGAAATCAGGAGACTCACCAGACAACATTCACTGCAGACTCTCCAGTCTCAGCACTCCAGCTGCAGTATTCTCATTTCTCATGGACTCTCAGTTCTGTTTCCAGGACTCCCATCAGGAAACTGACGGCCGTTTCCGGATGCAAATCCCCAAGATGTCAGAAGTCCCAGTCACTGCTCCTCTCCCTCGCACCTCCTTTACCCCTTTTATAGGCACGGCCCTGCCCAGGACACAAAAGGAGGCTCCCAGGTGCCTCCTGAGACCCAAATCATCCCAGGTGGGTCAGGAAATAAATATAAATTATCTCATCCCTTTTGGGGTAATGAATTGTCTTTGTCTGCATTCCCCCTTCTCTCTCCTATTCCCGTTTTCTAAGGCAAAACACACAAATCAGGTGGGGTCAGGGGGAAAATGTCAAGTCCAAAACCAATTAAAACTTGTTTTTCTATCGGTTTCCATCAGGACTGTTCAGTTTTTCCCACTGACCCTCGGCCATAGCCACAGGAGGATCTTCTGCCATTCATGGGAATGGGCACAGGGACACCTATCCCGCTGCTTCCCGGAAAACAGAGCTCAGCCCATCCCCTAGAACTCTGCTCTCGCAGCTGGGAAGGCGGCACGAGCTTTATTCCATGAAACGAGATCCCAGAGAGCCTCAAGTCCCGGGACAAACTCGTTCCACACAGCAGCTGGGTGCCAGGTGTCAGTGCCGAAAGGACACACGTGCCCCTGTGGATCCCCCCCGGACCAGGTGACTCCTGCGCAGCCCTCTCTCCCCTCCGGCCACTCATCTGCAGGCACCATGCGCTCGTTCCCGGCGTTGCTGCCCGAGCCAAGGGGATTTTCCCCATCCCTGGCTCAGGACAGCTCATTCCTGGCTGGCACAGCAGGGACAGGGCGGCCGAAGGAGAGTGACCGCCGTGTTTCCCCCGTGTTTCCCCGTGTCCTGCGCTGCAGGGCGCTCCGGCGGACACGGGGGTGGGCGGGGGCGGGATCGCAGCCCCCGCTGCCCACCTGCCCCGGGGCCCCACCCCTGTAGGCCCCGCCCGTAGCTCCCGCCGTGCCTCCTTTTCCTGTGGCAGCAGCTGGTCTTGGTCATTCCTGCTGTTTGCAGGCAGTAAAAACCGCCTTGGGGATTTGCTTCTGATAACAGTGATCAGTTCTGTGATGGCAGTCCTTGAAACAGAGCTGAGTGTCTGTGACAAATGAGGATGCTACAGATGGAGTGATAGCAGAGGAAATCTTGTTCTACCTATTGGAAGAAAGCAACTCCCAGCTCTCTTATGCTTTATAAACAGGGAAAGAGAATTCCGTGTCCTCTCCTGCTTAGGATGTACATTTTCAGTGTCCGAAAAAGGGACCGTTTCAGGCTTTAGTGTGATTGGCGTGGGTCAAGGATCTGCTGCTTTGGCAGGGCAAAAGGTGGAGCTGTTGGCAGTGATTGTTCAGACCTGCATAATTAGAGATTAATGGGAAGTTGTTCAGTGCACCAGAAGTGATAGAGAATACCAGCTTGACTGGTGTCACGTCTAGAACTGGGAGAATGATCCTGAACACCTCAAAAAGGTAAAGAAACCCCGAGCCACGCTGTGATCAAACCCCATAGGGGCGGTTTATTGGAAGCGCCAGTAAGAAATAACGGGAATTCCCTGGCACTCAGCTTGGTCCCGCCTGCGCACACCACTGCCTTCGGGAAGCGTTGCTCTTCCCGGCTGGAAAGCCAGGAAACATTTTTTCCTTTCTCCCTTAAAACTCTTCTCTGAAAACCTCCGTTGTCCCACGTTTCTCTTCAAAAAGCATCCTTTCTCCTTCCGTCTCTCCGCTCCCTCCCCGAGCGTGTGGCTCCGCTGCTCCCCGGCGCTCCGGCAATTAATATAATTGATATAATTGATGCTGAGCCTCGCCGGCCGGCAAGAGGCGCCCAGGGGCTCAGGCCAGGGCCGGTCGGGCCAGCGCCAGGGCGCGCTGCAACTGCTCGTAGGACACGAACATCACCACGTTCCAGCAGCCCAGCCGAAGGAAGGACGGGACGAAGCTGTGCCGGGAAAAGTGGTGGTGAAGGGGACGTGCCGGGGACATCCCCGTCTCCACAGCCCCGCACGCGGGTTGGGATATTTGGGGTTCAGTGCCGCGGGTCCGTGCGGTCATCGCGGCGACTTCGCAGGTGCTCAACTCACCCCTTGTAGAGGCCGGCTGGGCCGTCCTGCCGGAGCAGGGCCAGCAGGCAGCTCAGGGCGCTGCGGTACTGCCCGGGGCTGGCGTTCATGTACCGCGTCTTCACCACGTCCACCGGCGACGCCACCACGGTGGCGCAGAACCCGGCGCCAAAGGCGGCCACGAAGTGGCACGGGACGTTGTCTAAAGGTGGGGAAGAGCCGGGGATTGGACGTGGCAGGGACAGGGATGGCACCTGGCCATGCCCCCCGCGCCGTCCTCACCTGCCATGAGCTGTGCCCGCAGCAGCGCGTCCTTGAGGAGGTCATAGGTGACGAGCTCCCCGCAGTTGATGATGGCATTGCGGGCGATGTTGGGCAGCGTCCCTGGGCAGAAGGGTGGTGGCATTGGGAATGCGGGTCACAGCCCCGCCTGGAGCACCCTGGGCAAGTGACTCAGCCCTGTGTCCCCACCCTCGTCCCCATTTCCGTTTCTATTCCCACCCCATCCCTTTCCCATCCCATCCCTGTCCGCTCCTACCTCTCCAGAGCCCGCGGATCCCCTCCTCCCTGGCAATGGTGCGATAGGCATCCACGGTGCCGCTGTACCGGCAGGCACTGTCTGACAGCGCCCTGCTGGCCTGGAACCGGACCTTGACCACGTCGGTGGGCTGGGCACAGGCCACGGCCACGGCCCCCGTGGTGCAGCCAGCCAAGAGTCGCGCGGCCATGCCTGTGTCTGGAGAGGGCAGGTATTGGGACTCCTGGCCCTGCAGGGACCCCCAGCCCTGCAGGGACCCCAGGGTGAGTGGCCTGTGGTGCTTCATAGAGGGTCATCTCGGAGAGCTGTGCCCCCCAGGGTGAGTTTCTCTCTGGAAGAGGGCTGTGCATCAGGAAAGGGGTGTGCACGGATGTCCGGACTGCCTGGACACTCACTCTCAGCACCCTTGGGGGTGTAGAGCTGCTTCACAGAGTCGTACAGCCCGATGCGGATGGAGGCGAAGCTCATCTGGCGCTGCAGCCCGGCCGCCAGCCCTCTGTAGAGGCTGCGGGCTCCCTCCGTCCTCACCATGGTGCTCAGCGTCCCCAAAACACCCCGGTACTCCACGGAGCCGATGGTCCGCTGGATCCTCGCCTCGCCCTGGATCTGTGGGGTGCCAGCTGTGTCACCCCACCTTCTGTTCCTCCCCAAGCGCCACCAGCTCCGCGGCAGCGCTGGCGTGGGGAGTCTCACGTTGTCACCGGGTGCTCCCTTTGCCCAGGGAGTTTTGGGGGCCCGGCGGGTCGTACCTGCAGCCGCACTTTGGCGGTGTCCAGGGGAAATGTGCACAGATCAGCGATGCAGCCGGCCATCCCTGCACTGACGAACTTCATGGCGGCCGTCGGGGGCACCTCGGGGGGCTTCAGACCCACCATGGTGGCAGAGGGGCTGGAAGGAGAGGATGGGTTTGTGGCAGAGCCAGGAGGGTGCATCAGGACAGGGCTTCACGTGGGTGTCCCATTCGGTGAGGGAGGTGACGATGCACCATGACGGCTCTTGATGGCTTTGGTCAATCCCAAAAACCATACCCAGCCCTGGGTCCTCGCTTCTGTCCCAGGGAAACTGAGGCACGGGGCTTGCTCAGCATGGGATCACCAATGCCCACCCTTCCCTATCCTACCCCAGCCATAACAGGGGTTGCTGGGTGAGATCATCTCCCCCAGAGTGACCCGCCCAGAGCCATGTCCCTCCGTGGCCTCACCGTAGGGACCTCGGCACAGTGTTCCAGCTCCTGCCTTGCACAGACGCTCTGAGAGCGTCTCCCTGCCCCCACCCCTCTGTCACCCTTATATAGCACCCCGGAGGACATTCCAGCAGCCACGGATCGGATCGGGTGACAGGAAAACAGTGTTCCCCTGGTGGCATTTCAGTTGATGGAACTGGGTCACCTGCCACCCGTGATGAGGTGGCTGTTTCAGCCCTCTGCCCCCCTCACGGGGCTCAGGCATGGGGAGGGGGGTCTTGCCCAGATCCCCTGCACTAGACTGGGAAGGAATGTGGGTTTTTACCCTAAAACCACTCTGGGAAGGACGAGATGTAGAAAACCCTTGCCCCAAGGCTTTACAAGCAAGTGGTTCAGAGGCAGTGCAGCACTGAGCTCTTTGTGCAGGGCAGGTCACATTCTTTTGCCAGACACACACCCAGGGGCCACAATCCCTCCCAGCCAGCTGCAGAGCTCCCAGCAGGATTGCCTCTGAATGGTGGAACGTGCTCCCCAAGCTCATGTGGAGCAGGGGCTGAGTGACCACCTTGAAGCCAAATCCACCATCAAACCCCTGACAGCCTTTGGAGCGTGGCAGGGCACTGGGTCTGAGGCTGCTGGGAGGGACCGGACAAGAGGCTGGAGGCTAAGGTGGAGTGAAGAAATACCTTTTTTCCTCCATTTTTAAAAAATTGCGCGTTTAGCCCTTGGTGCTCATTAGCACCACACAAAGAAAGGTCGCTCAGGATGTGCTGGGAGCCTCTGCACTCACAGCTGAGCTCGCCTTGCACAAGAGGGACTTTGAGTGGCCCAGGCACTCTGGAGCCACCTTTGCTCCATCTCTTGGGCTCCAGACAAAGCTGCCTGGCACCCACACTCCTCTGCAGCTGGCTCCTGTTTTCCTGCCCAGCTCCACTACTGACTTAAACCTGAAAAGAAGATGCTGTTTACCTCATGCCCAAGATACAGCTCAGGGGTCAATGCTGTGACCTCCCCTGTGACAGTTATTCCAGCCCAGCTGACATCCTGCCTGAGTTTTTTTGGGGATGCCACCAGGAGAAAACAGCCTGCACGTCACTCCTGTCCTTCCAGGGGACACTGGGTGCACTTTACCTCCCATCCCGATGTAGCAAGGGCAGGGAAAGGGGCCACAGTCACAGGGCAAGTTGTGCCAGCAGTGAATTACACATTCAGAGTGGCTCCGGGGAAAAACAACGCTGCAGAAGTGGAAGAAAAAAGGGATATTGATCCTTTGGCTGCTTAAACCCTGAATTCCATGCATGCTCAAATTGGAAGCGACTCCTCCCACTTGGGCTGTGCTGCATGGTGATACTCAGCTCCTTGGCAAAGCAGAGATCTTTCATGTGCTCCTTCCAGCAGCATTTCTCTGACTTGGAAGCTCACTTGGGAGAGACTCCTGTCCCTCGTTGAGGAAAGGTTCCTGCCCCAGCATAGGGACACTTTGCACAAGCTGACAAGAAGCAGGGGAATTTTATTGAAACTAACACTGGAGAGTGCAGTACAAAAATAACCGAGCTCTGCTGGCATCAAAGTCTCTTGTCTGAAAGGCGTACAAAATTAATTTAAATATAAATATAAAAGTCTCGTCTTTCTAGTCACCCTCTTTTGTACACCCACCAGATTTTACAGTGCCCTTGGCCTGTGTTCACACAAACACTTTGGGCACCTGTGGAAACAGAGAATTGTGCTGCCCACCAACTGTTTTTGAAAGGGCCATTTCACAGGAATAAATCCTAAAACTGGACTACCTGGAGAGCAGGTAACAGGTCCTGGATTACCCACAGGGGTGCCTCTCACCCCAGCAAGGTGCAGCTCCCTGTGGGTGACCACAGGCTTTAAGCCCTTCCAAAGAGGGGACTTCAATTAACTACCCAATTAGGCAAACTCAAACCAGAGCCTGAAAGCTGTGGCTTCCACCTCCCCTTTGCTGGAAGGCTCAGCCTGTGCCAGTGCATCCGGCCATGGCTTAGGAAGCTCTGCTGGGGATGGTCCCTTCCCAACACTATTCCTGCTTGGAGAGCTGAGCAGAGAAGATCCTGGCGATTCTTTTGGCTTCCTCTTCTGAGAGGTCGGGGCTGGTCCTGGGACGATTTGCTCTTCGGTAGGGGATTCCTCTGGGCACAGCTCTACTGCTGCTCTGGGGAGAGAAGGGACCAGGTGAGAGAGCTCTGTCCCACCCTTGGTTTCAGGTCGTGGCAAACCACAGGGTTGTGCAGAGGGTGGAAAGTTGGATACACAGAAAAAAACACCTCAATGAAGAGAACAATCTGGACCCTAGAATGGGGCTCTGGTGTGTGACCTCTGAACTTGTGAGCATCCACCCTCAGCCAAAGTCTCACTGTATGAAGCCAAAGGAATGACAGCGATGTAGTCACTGGGACCTGACTGCATTTTGGCTTTTAATTATGATTTTACTTTATAATTTGCAGAACCCTGAAGACCAAATCTCCTCACAGTGGAGAGGAAATGCTCTGTCACAAATTTTAAGCCTGCTGACAGGACAAGGCAGGGAATGGGTTTAAACTAAAAAAGGAGAGATTTACATTAGATATTGGGAAGAAATTGTTCCCTGGGAGGGTGGGGAGTCCCTGGCACAGGGTGCCCAGAGAAGCTGTGGCTGCCCCTGGATCTCTGTAAGTGTCCAAGGCCAGGCTGGACAGGGCTTGGAGCAACCCGGGACAGTGGAAGGTGTCCCTGCCCATGTGAGGGGGTGGCACTGGATGAGCTTTAAGGTCCCTCCCAGCCCAAACCATCGCTATGATTCCATGATAAATGGGATGGGCCAGGCTCAGCTGCCTGCAAGGATCCCAAAGCAGCAGCCCACGAGAGCAAAAGCCTTGGTTTAAGCAGTGTCATCTCCTCCATGCTTTGCCAGCAGCCTCCCAGCAGCCTGGCTTTGCCCAAGATGTTCCAGCAGCACTAGAAGATGAGCAATTTCAGCATAAAAAGAAACACACATTTCTCTCCAACAAGTTTAGAGCTGGGCCATGCCCATGGAGCACTGAGAAAAGCAATCCTGCTCTGGGAGCCTTTAGAGAAGGAAGCTGTGGGGCCAACAAGGTCTTTTGGAAAACTGATCTGCCAGTCTGGCCTTTCACCTACATCCCTGGGCTGCTTCTCTGAGCCTTGGAAAAGGTCTCCTGAGGTGCCCAACTCCCTCCCAAGAGAAACAGCACTAGGACCCTGTTTTGGTGCACACTGATATGCACTGTCTGGAGAGGGAAATGGCTTTTTTTAGGAATAAGTGAGTCCTTGTGTTTGTGCATTACAGGCTCAGGTCACAGCCTGCAGGTAAAATACTTTAAGCACTTCCTGTTCTTATTGCACTGAAATAACAGACATGGATAATTAGGAGAATCTTTGTTTTGTTGTTTTTTCCCTTAGCAATTCTCCAGGATGAATTTCCTGAACCAAAATGTAAGGAGCTAAGAGATACTAAATGCAGACCTGGCCACAGCAGAAGCTTAAAAACCAGCAGAGAGAGCTGAAAGGCAAAGCACCTCCCTTGGACAGGGCTGTCCAGACCCAGGGCAGTAGCTCATTCTTCCCACACTGTGTTCTGCCTGTCTGTCCCAAGAAACAGCCAAAAGGTCAGCAGTGGCTGGAGAGGGACAGTGACCAGGTTCTATGCTGATCTCCAAGTTCTGCACAGCATGTGAAAACATCTCTCTAGGAAATTCCGCTGATCTGCCAATTAATCCTATTTCAAAGGTGCATGAAACTGCATTTCCTGCCTCCACAGCTCCCCTTTCCCATGTGCCATGTGTCCTGCACAAGCCAGGGGTGGAGAGCCAGCACCTCCTATTTTCAGTGTAAGGAACAGAATCCCAGAATTGTTCGGGTGGAAAAGGACCTTAGTGCTCATCCAGTGCCACCTCCTGCCATGGGCAGGGACACCTTCCACCATCCCAGGGTGCTCCAAATCCCATCCAAACCTCCATCCAGCCTGACCTTGGGCACTTCCAGGGATCCAGGGGCATCCATAGCTTCTCTGGGCACCCTGTGCCAGGGCCTCACCACTCTCACAGCCATGAATTTCTTCCTAACATCTCATATCCCTAAAATGCTCTGTACTCCAAAGGCACAACACTAGAGCAGACCTGATGCTGTTTGATGCCACCCAGGCGAAGGAGAGCAATCTGCTTCCAAAGTCAGAAACCAGGTGTGCTTGGAAGACACACCACTGGCATGTTGTTTCAGAGATGAGCAGCTAAAATACACCTCCTCCCATTTTCCTACCATTGCCCAATGTGGAGAATGAAGTGGTGTTAAGATGTGTGCATCTATCCTAATGACCTTCCTAAAAATGAACTTCCAGCTGCGGGAAAGGTTTAACACCAGTTCTTGCTGTTATTTTACACATACAGGTGTGACACAAAATGAGTAAGGTTTAAAAGCACCATTAACACTCCCAGCTCAGACAGATGACCAGAATCATAGAAATACTGAGGTTGGAGAAGACACCTAAGATCATGGAGCCCAACTATTCCCTCAGCACTGCCAAGGCCACCACTGTCCCATGTCCCCAAGAGCCACATCCACATGGCTTTAAATCCCTCCAGGGATGGGGACTCCACCACTGCCCTGGGCAGCTGTGCCAGGGCTGGACAGACCCTTTGGAGGAATCAATTTTCCCTAATATCCAACCTAAACCTCCCCTGGCACAGCTTGAAGCTGTTTTGTCCTGTCCCTGTTCCCTGGGAGCAGAGCCTGACCCCCCCGGCTGCCCCCTCCTGTCAGGGAGCTGTGCAGAGTCACAAGGTCCCCCCTGAGCCTCCTTTTCTCCAGGCTGAGCCCCATTCCCAGCCCTCAGCCTCTCCTGGGGCTCCAGCCCCTTCCCCAGCTCCATTGCTCTCTTTTGACATCAAACCTGCCTTTGATCCATCTCACAGACAGTTCCTGACTGTCAGTTTTATCCTCCTGCATAGTTTCCAGAGCACCCATCTGAAATGGCATCTTTACATCATTCCTCACCCCAGGAACAGGCTCAGGGTCAGTGCCCATCCCAGGTTTCTCCCTGTCTGTCTCTCAGACTCCAAGTGTCTGTTGCTCAGCCAGGAAGCACACCTGTTCCACAGGGAAGATGCAAGAGGAAAGGGACGCGTGCACCGAGGATCACGCTTCACTCTTCTTTTTATGGGAATGGCAGTGACACTGACACCAGCCCAGGATTATGCAGTGCCTGTGTGCCAGGGACTGGACTAAAGCAGACTCATGAGAATGTTATAGGTCATGGTGGGGGGGCAAGGCCTCTCCCAAGGTCAAAGGATTCCAGTCTTGGAGGCAGAGAATGTTTCAGCACTGTGGCTCAGCAGGTTTGCTGGCAGTTTTGTTTGTGCACAGGGATGGAGGGCAAATAGATCCGTGTTAACAGGCTACAACCTACTCTGGCACTAGCCCTGCACCTCCTCCTGCTTTCCAGGCAGGAAATCGGGAAGATCCAGCAGATCAAGAAGAAACAACACAACCAAGAAAGGATGTTTTGACTGCTGCTGCCATTGGCATTTTTGGAACATGTAAAGCCTGTTATTGTGAATCTGCCCAAGGCTGTGTTATTTCTAATTCACACTGAAGGTAAGTCTATGTATACACAAATATGAATGACTTCAAGTAAAACTGGTTTCCATGTAAATTTCTTATCCTTTTGGAATATTCCTAGAGGTGAGGGGGAAAAAATATCCCAGTATTTGGAGAGGGACTTTAGCCAAGGGCCTGGAGTGCAAGGACAAGGCGGAATGGCACTGCCAGAGGGCAGGGTTATATGGGATACTGGGAAGGAATTGTTCCCTGGGAGGGTGGGGAGGCACAGGGTGCCCAGAGAAGCTGTGGCTGCCCCTGGATCCCTGGCAGTGTCCAAGGCCAAGATGGATGGGGCTTGGAGCACCCTGGGATCATGGAAGGTGTCCCTGTCCATGGCAGGGGGTGGAACAAGAGGATCTTTGAGGTTCTTTACCACCCAGACCATTCTGGGATTCTGGAATTTTATGGAAAAGTTTATTAATTCTCTGATTTTTCAAAACTATCCTCTAGCCCCTACTCAGAGCAGGTGAGCAGTGTGGAACACAAGAGCTGGGAAGGACCTCAAGAATGGGAAGCCTTAGTTTGATGTAATGAAGAAAAGAAGTAAAAAACAAAGAGGTTTTGTGAGGTTCTACAAAACTCTGATCCCTGGAAGGTGGTCACAGCATCCACGCTGAGCCTGAGCTGCTGCAGCACCACCTCAGGGCCCCACATCCTCACAGCAGGAACTGAGACAACCTTTTTGTCTCAAATGCTGCCGTGACTGTCCAGCTCCACACCTCACCACTGCTTTGTCATTCCAGGAAGGAAGACAGGGAAAGCAGGGAGTCAGACAAGCCAGAGAGAGGTGGCAGGAGCACTAGGAAAGTCAGTAGAGATGTTTGCTAGCTGCCAAGTGAGTGAGGGCTCTGGTGATGTCCAGAGGACAGCTCAGATTTCAGCCTTGCTGTCATGCTTGGTGTTTGCTGACCTGAGCAGAATCAAACCAAGTCCAGATTTAGAAGCTGATGTTCCAAAGGCCACTTAAAACCAAAACTATGAGGAAGCATTTTTTCTGAACTCTATGTATTGGTAGCAGTGAAAAACTGGTTCTTCACAGAGGGTTTGATGCACAAGGCACAACCCAATCCTGTCTCAGCACACCCTACAAGTGCTGCAGCAAAGGATTAGTGCCAGCTAATCCTCAAATTAAGTGCTTTAAGATCAAAATATCCAAATAGTGCCTGGCTAACATTTTACCTAATTAGTAATAATTTGCAGGGCTGTAGTTCCAGCCACTCAATTCAGAGCTGCAGAGAGGGGATTCAGGTAAAGTTGGTGTTAGTATTAAACTGCAGGTTTCCATGACTTCAGAGCTATTAGAGCCTGAGTCGGTTTTGCTTCATCAGGCACGCTGCTCCCAGTGACATAAATGTTCCCACAAGTGTTTGTTTCGTAGGTCATATGGAGAGGAACGAAAGCATCATCTTACCTGGGAGTGGTAAACAAACAGCCCAGCTGCTGCACACCCAGACCCACATCAACATCCACAGCAAAGCTGGGGCTGGAGAAGGATCATGGAATCCCAGGGTGGTTTGGGTTGGGAAGGGACCTTAAAGCTTATCTCATTCCAACCCCTGCCACAGGGCGCTCCAAGTCCCATCCAACTTGGCCTGGAACATTTCCAGGGATGGAGCAGCCACAGCTCCTCTGGGCACCCTGAGCCAGGGCCTCCCCACCCTCACAGGGAAGAATTTCTTCCCAGTATCTGATCTAAATCTCCCCTCTTTCAGTTTAAAACCATTCCCTTTTATCCCATCACTATCTGCCTGTGTAAAATCTCACTCTCTCTCTTTTTTATAACCCCTCTTTATGAACCAAAAGTAAGATAAATATGTAGACCTTGAAACAACTGAGCCACAAACCTCTTGCAATAAATAAATCTTTATGTACATAAAAAAGCAAAACCTCAGCAATGCCAAGCTTTGTTGCAGGCAGAACAATCACTCCAGTTATTCTACTACTCCCTGGGTCGCAGAACCATTACAAGATACCTCTCCAGGAACCCCCTCCTGCTGCAAACTGCCTCATTTCATCCTGATCAAAAGAGATAAATTGAAATCATAAGTTAGAGCTCCTCAGAATTAGGCATGTCACCTCACATTAAAGCACAAAAAAGTGTGGAGTGAGAACCTGCCACTTCACTGACCCTGATGGAGTAGCATTTCCTGAGCATAATGAACACTGGTTGATATAAAGGCATAAGGATCACAGACAACACAGCCATGGATGTTAAAAACCATCTTCACAGAGAGAAGAGGTATCAGGAAGATTCCCCTTGACATGATTTGGAAGCCATAATCTCTAAGTTAAGTGCTGGCAGGCAAAGGGAGGGAGAAGTTTTGTTCCTGCTTTAAGGAATGGACTGAGTTGGACAATAAAGGAAAGGACATCCCATACTTACTTTTGGAGATGTGGAAGGATGAGAAGTGCTGAGCAGTCTCATGGAGGCTTCCATCTCCTGGGGTGGAAGGAAGAAGTTGGGAACAACAACAGGATCAGATCTGAGCAGAACTGTTAAGGAACAACCTTTGGCAGTGTGCAGTTGCACAGAGGTTCACATGTGGAAAAAGCCTCAGCTGCTAACAGGTCCCAGACAGTGAATCTCATTTGTTTTAATCAACATTCCATTGTTCTGAACGCTTGGTTCTCTCACCTACGCTCGCAGAACATGAGACACCGACTTGCTTTAAAACAATACCTCACAAATTTGTAGACGACTTCAGCCTGCAAAAATTCCAAAGCTTAATCCGAGATCTGGAATTTGTACAAGAAACATTGGGAAGTATTTTAAAAGCAAAATAAAGCATGCTTCTTTTAATACAGGAGAAACACAAGAGCTCTAACACATGGGGAAAAATAACGTGGAGAGAAAATGCAAGAAGACATGTTGGAACTACCCAAAATGAAGTCATTCTCACAAATTACAAAATTTATTGGCTACAAGTGGCAAGAAAGTCACCACTACCATGTGTGAAGCAGTGTAATGGGGTCCCCCAGCATCTTTCCAGATCACCAGTTCTGGATTCATTTCCCAGGGAAGAGCTTCACATAGCAAATTTTTCTTTCCTGAGGCCAGGGAGATTCTAACTAAGAAGGAGGAGTCATCGAATGCAAGGAGTGTTTAAGAATAGAAAAAAGGATACAAAGTCATTTTTGGTTTGATGGGGCTTTCCGAGCCTTCCACAGGGTCTTCACTGCTGTCATCAGGGAAGCTCTCACTATTTCTTTCTGAGCCAGCTTGGGCTGATACACTCTGAATACAGTTCTCCTCAGAACCACTTCCTTCCTTGCCTTGATGATCTCCATTTACAACTTTGGCATTTTCCTCCTCCTCTCTCTCAGTGGTTTTTCCATTGGCCAAACCCACGTCTCCTGGGAATGGCACCAGTTCCTTGGAGCCTGCATGGAGCTCTGCACTTTTGGGTTCAATATTCAGTGCTCTGTCCCAGAGCCTCTGTCCAGTGGGCAGAAGTGGCTCCTTCTCCACTGTTCCCGTGGTGCTGCTGAAGGCCTGGAAGTCTCCTGCTGCTCCCCAGAGACTGTTCCCACCCACGTGGGGGCTCACAGGCGGGCTCAGAACGCTGAGCACGCTCTGGCTGTCCCCTTGCAGGATGCTGGACAAGGTGCTGCTGTTCCCTCTTTGGAAACAACCTGTATCTATGGAGTGCTGATCCTCAGGCCTGGGGTCCAGAGGATGCTGCTCAGCCCCCTGCCCTGTTTCGGAGACCACACTGGACCACGGGCTGGTCCTGTCCGTCATGGTCGTTATTTCATTAAGAGTTCGTGGTTTTATAACATCTTCTTCGTATTCTTCTTCACTGTGTGGCTGGATGGCAAAAGCACCCTCGTTTTCCTGGATATAACCCATTGGATGTTCATCTTCAGGGACAAAAGGGCCTAGAAGTTGGTGCAACATGTGCCTGTCAAACACAGCTCTCCCAGCACTGCATGGCTGCTCCGTGCCACTCGGAACGCCAGGCGCCTCCAACTCCAGCTGGCCTTGAGGAACTTCAGCTCTGGCTCCTTCCTCCTTCCAGCTGGGCACATCCACAGCACCCAGCTTCCTGCTGCTCTCCTGATGTACACTGCAAGTTTCTTTGCTATTTTTAGTTATAGTCTGCAAGTCTGGTTAACAAAAAACAGAATCAGTAAATGCATGGAGCAACAATTCTGCTTAAACCTGATGTATTTGGGTTTTCGGCAGGAAGTCCTAGGTGTAAGGATGGTTAGGAGCTCAACACGCATGGCTTTGCAAACACTGCTGATGTGAGCATGCTATGCTCTGTTTCCCACTCACAAGGCCAGAAGAATATAAATGCTAAGGAAAAAGCAGGAGCATTAAGGATGAAATTATTGGGAAATTTTACAAATTCTTAAAAAAGCCACAATCACTTATTTTTGCTTCCCAGTGAGCAGATCTTATTAATTGCTTGCTTCCTCTGAGAACTGAGTTCACCAGTATTAGATAAAGTGGCAAACTTTTTTGAGGCAAGTCCTGCTCCAAGGGAATGGTGGGGGACATTTGGAAAAGGAGAAGGAAGAGAGTCTGGAACTGACTGGAGAGGAAGGCATGTAAAAAACAATTGTTAAGGATGAGAAAGGAAATAAAACCAGCATAACCTTGGAGAATAAAGAGCGGGGGGAAAAAGAGAAGATCAAGATAGTGATACAAGAATAGCAAATTCTGGCATAATAGGGATGTGCCCTTCAACTCCATGTCTTGGAAATGCTGCTTCCCTGTGGAAAGCCATGGGCAGAAAAAGCATGGAATAACTTTCCAACTGGCAGCAACTGTAGCTCTGGGCTCCAGTTTATTCTCTACTCTGGTAAGTTATTTTAAAAGCATCAGCAGGGATTTGATTTCCTTGTCATTTTGCTATTCACAGCAACAACTTACCATTGATTAGGCTGCTGACCTGAGACACCAACTGACTAGATTTTTCCAAAAGATGGCACCCTTTGGGATCTGCTTCTCTGCTCATTGAGCCCTGACGGTCACTCTCCCACTCCTCATGGCTTGGTTTGGATGTACTGAAGTCAGGAAAAGACTTGGTCAGCTTCTGACTGAAGTATCTTTGAACCTCATCCAGCTCGTTCAAGTTTTTTCTGCAAGCAGTGGTAAGAAATTTGGTAAGAGGGGGAAAATAAGCCTGTGGCAGTTTCGTTTAAGTTGGGTCATTCTAGTCAACAACATGTAAATATGCAAATAAAAGACTAAAGGTTTTTATTGAAAAACAGATCAGTAGGCAAGTGTTGAGGTTGCTCTAAGCAAGAGGATAACACTCCAGAATAAATCCTGACTTGGCTATGAAACTTAGGCTGGAAGCTAAAAAAGAGCTAGTTTTAAACTTACTTAATCAAAGGAGTTAGGTTTGAGATGACCTTCCAATAAAAGTAACAAAGTCAAGGATATTACTTGACTTATGGCTGAGCCTGATAAAAATCTGAGGATTTCTATGTGTTTAAGACCTAGGGATTTTAAGATACACTGCTTGTGGTAGCAGGGGAAGGAATGAAATACCTCAGGAAGTCTCTTTCACTCCTATATTCCTACAGATAATAAATACTATGCTTCTAAATTTATACCTCATTTAAACCTAGAATGCAGTCAAGAAGAAAAACACCCTGATGGGAAAGGATACGCTTCCCCATGCACCCCAAAAATGTTTACAGGCTTGTAGCTGTGAAAGTCAGCTGAAGGGACTATTGGCTCCATAGCACCTGTTGTGTGACAGCAGTACCAGGATGGATAAATCCAAGCATTCTCGCCAGATTTGGAAACATTGCTGTTGCTGTTCCCCTTCAACAGCTCCCCACACTCCTACAGCACTTCAGTCCTGTTGTGGAGCTCCCCACCCGTCCCTGATGTTCCAGCCTCGCCTCATCCCACTGTAAATGACACCAGAATCTCTTCATGGGTTATTGCACTGTTTCACCTTCATTCCCTTAGAACTGGATCTGTCCCTTCCAAGCTGTTCCCTGCTAGCCCAAGGCCTGGCACTGCCCTGCTGGCCAGAGCCCTGCCTCACCTGAGAGCAGTGAGGAGGGCGGCGCGCGAGGATGGCGATGCGGGGTCCGGCTGGGCTGCCCGGCGCGCCTTCCCCTCCGCCTGCTGCTGCAGGGACTCGTGGAACCTGCGCACGTTCTGCATGTGCTCCTCATGCCGAGGCCTCTGCGTGCCAGGGGGGCTGATCCTGCCAAAAACAGGCCTGTGCTGAATACCAAAAACCTGGCTGGAACTGTGGAAAGCCTGACAACTAAGAATATCCAACGTCTTGAAATCCACCAAAGAGCCACTGATGGATGAAACTAGTTCTTCCAAATGTCCACAGGAATGTCATTTACTGTTTCAGATTTACACCAAAGTGAAGTTATTGGTGGGGCTGGTAGGGAGTTTTCCATGCCTGCTGGCAGCTCCCAAGACAGTTATTCAGATCCCTTAGCGGTGGCTCACAGTCCCTCTAAACTTCAAAGACAGATATGGGAAAAGGATCATTTCTGTAGGCTAAATAAACAAATAATGAACTAAAACACTCACTCATTTTAAGGGACAGAAAGCAAGAATTACTGCAGGATATATGTCAGTCTTATTCCTGGAATATGCAATACAGCATTTCACCAGCTGTCATTCACTGGTCATGGACAGAAGTTAAGGCAAAATTAAAGGGATGCATCAGGAATATTCTATTCTAATTTATACTTACTAAAAATAAAACCAAATACAGACACAACCCTTATTCTTATCAGGACCTGGAGCAAGTACCTTCCAGTTTTAACAATGGCATCATTTAAATCCCAATTTACAAGGGTGCAAATAAAACAAATCAGGAAATATCAGTGACAAGGAAAAGAACATCTGGATTGTGTCAAAATGAACCTGCCCCAGGATTGCCACTTCCTGCCCCTCCTTCTCACTGGGAAAGGGAATGTCCACTAATTTTTAAGCCCAAACACAGTGGACACACTTTGACAGGGTGTACTATTTTTCCAGTAGAGACAATTGGCTTTAGAGAGGTATTTCTGACACCTGAAAATAACCAAAAATGTTGTCAGCCTGTGGACTTACCGTTCTCGAGCAGCAACACTGACTTCCTTTGACAAGGAATTCAACATCTGCTTGGACAAGTTTGTAGAATTACTAGGACATGCTGGAAAGCTGACCTTCACCTAGGATGAAAAGGAACACTGTACATGAGTCTTTCACAGCAAGAAAATAAGAGAAATTAAGGTATTATCCTGTTGATCTAACAAAATGTCAGGCTTTCTAAATAGCTTTAAATTTTCAAATGATTTCCCAGCACCGAGCCAAAGTAGCATTTCACAATACTTTCATTTCAGACACTTTTGTTAACTCCCTCTATACTATCAGAGGGTAAAGTGATGGAAAGTAGGATAAGGGCTCCATCACATGTGTATAACATACCTCAGCATACCTGGGAAGTCTAGAGAACATAGAAAAACCCAGAAGAAATGGAAAATATCCCAGAAAAACAGATTCCTGCCAAATTAGATGTTTCCTAACCAATAATCTACTGTATGTTTTTGAGCACCAGCTGTCACCCAAAGCAGCAAATAGAACAATGACATGCTCCCAGACATCCAAATGCACAGAATATTCTCCTAAAAAAATATCCCAAACACCCATGAAGCAACGAAGAGTGAAGCCAATGGGAATGTTCATTAACACCCATGAAGCAACAAAGAGTGAAGGCAATGAGAATGCTCTTTACTTGGTTGGAGTGTTAACTAGCATTGGCCTGCAGCTACCAAGGAAACCTGGAGCAGAATTCCTAAGGAATTAAGTGTTTTTTATTACATTTATGCAGACTGGTCCATGGCAGTGCTGTGAATTTGTGGAGAATTTGCTCAGGAACCCGGGGTGCTGATTATCAGCAATCCAATTAAGTGTGAGAGGGGAGGAAATGGAAGCACATACAGACGAGCTTTCTGGCTGGCTTCGGGCCCTGGCCTGCCTCTCTTCTTTGAGATTATTTATGTTTTGGAGAGGGGAAACAGCCACTTTGATCTGCCCTCGGCACTGCCCGCTGAAGTCTGTGATGTTGTACCATCCACACACGAGCTGGAAGCCAGAAAGGAGAGGAGAAAGGTCCACGGAGGCAAATCCTATCACTCGCTCTGACTCTAGGGAAGAAGGACACAAAGCACATGTACATTGATATGAATCATTTTCAGGAATGCTAAAACACAGCCCTCGAAATATGTCTTGGAAGTCGACTCGAGGTGCAGAACAATCCTGTCCAATAGGGGGATATTATTTGGATTACCTCCATTACGTTCAGCTAAAAATGTCCCTGCAGGACAGTGAAAGCCCAGGGCAGAGAGAGGGATTGGCAGGAGAACCACTGTGTACACACAGGACTCTGGATACACAGAAAGTTTATTTTTGAAGCAAAAGTCAGACAGCTGAACTTCAATGTGTAAAAAGAAAGAAACAGAAGTATTTGGTTACAACTGGCTGGCCACACTTCAACCAACTGCAGCAACAACAAACAGCACGTGAAGGAAGCAGTTAAGAATTTCCTTCAGCAGGAAAATCCAACCTCTAAAGCACTGTCAAAATAAAACCAGAGAGAATACGGATGAACCAAATCCTGTAAGATGATTAATGGGGAAAAGGAGGATGCCAAGGCCAGGAAATCAATAGGTATTTATCTCTAGCATTCTTCCAGTACAAGGCAAAAAATGCCATTACAATTCTACACTCCAATTCACTTAACATAATTTATTTTTCTTGCATGAAATACAAGTAACTGAAGGAAGGGGATGCAGAAAACACACTCCTCTTAATACTGCACTACAAACTTTACCTGCTTTATGCCACACTTTGAAGACCAAGGTTTGCTGTGGATCCAAGAGAAGCTCTTTGGATAATCTGTTAAGAACAAAAATCATAATATTTTATGCAAAGCAGTTAAAAGCAGTAAAATTTATCTACCCAGACAAATCAGTTTCTTTCTGTACTGATGGGGGCAGGAACAGAACAACCCCCAAAATTACTGAGCCTCAGTGCATAACATATTTCTACATAGTTTGGGCTAAGTAGAAGGCTACTTCCTTCTCCTCACTCTTGCTGTACATTTAAAAGATAGGACAAGAAAATGGTGAAAGAACAGAAACACGGTTTATTTCATTATTCAGTAACACAATGACAGCAAAGCACTGGGGTTATGGTTGAAAGCTGTAATGTTCAAAGTTCGTTCCTGGAAATAAAAAAGAACCTAATGGAAAATCAAAGTGTTAAATGTAGAACAGTTTTTAAGTTGTTTGAAATGATTCAGATATCAGAAACACTGGAGAAGACACAAGATTGGAAGGTTAATTCCTGAATACTGCCATGTATGACTTGATCTGCTGAGGTTCCTTGAGGCAGTCAATTCACCTGCTTTAATTAAAGCTCAGAAATCCAGGTCTGAGCTAAAAGACCCCAAACCATATGTGCTTTTCACATCTGGCCTGGCTGCCAGATACAGGGAGGGTCTGTGTGAATCCCCATCTCTCACCTTGCTTGCTGCTGGAAGTCCCAGACTGGTGAGTCTGTATTTTCTATCACTGGAGTGGTTACTGGAGCATCTGCACCAGCAACAGCAAATGACACAAAGCTACTGGGGGCCGTTACTTCACGTTCCGTCAAGGGACTTCCTGAAATGGTACAGAATTAAATACAGATTTTTTAATTAATAACAACAAAAAAATCCAAAGGTAGTTCAGCAATTAAAACCACACAATTAGCAAAGAAATCCACCATCTAGAAAATACTCCTTTTCACTGCTGGAGCTGATAGCATGTTATATTTAAAATGAAAGCAAATATTACATGAACCTTTTATGGAGAAGAAACTGGAATATTCAAGGGAGAAACAGAAAAACCATTTGCTCAAGATCACCTAAGATGTCAGAAACAAAGCTAGGAATAAAACCCAGGTCTTGAGGACCTTATTCCAGTGTTTGAGCTACTCTCCATGCTGGGCCACCTGTTTGGCAATCATGAAGAATGAAATTTCTTCTTGAAACCAGATTGTATTTGTTTCAGTGGATCAGCTGGCTCTCAATTAGTCACTTCTAAAAATCCCCTAAAATAAGGAGTTGAAGACAGAAATATTTCAATATTTCTGCAATACTCAAAAGAAACCTCCTTTGTATCACCAAAATCTTTGCAGTAGCAAACAAAGTTGCATCAGTTTTCCAAAGACTATGAATTCCAGAAGATTCTAGAGTCATTATAAAAATCCATCTCCAGGGCCCAGAATCTTTTAGAGTTACATACCCTTAAATCATGGCTTGTATTTGACTTTTAGTTGTATTATCATGGGAACAAAAGCTGAGTACAGTGAGCCAGCTCTACAAATTAATTATGTATTAAAAATGCTAATTTGCAGGAGTCTTTGAGATAGGAGCATCTTGGGGTCAGTTATTCAGTCAATGCTTAACTTGGAGTTTAGCCATTCAGATGATGCTTAATTTCAGAATTCAGCTGTCATCTCTAACAGGTAACATTATGCTATTTATACATTGGATTTTATTCATGAAGATAGGCTGAACAGTTCAGCCTCCTGCTTTCCCTGTACTTACACAGTGATTGGAGTTGCAACACCACGAAACCAAGTTCAAAATCCATCCCTGCCATTCACTTTGCTGGAGTAGGAACAGATCTCAGAGGAAAACAAAGAAACAGAAAACAAAGAAAGAAAAAAGAAAGACAAGAAAGAAAGAAAAGAAAGGGGGGGGTGTGTATGATGTTACCTTTTAAACTTAGATGCATTGCCCTTTCCACAAGGATGCTGACAGCAACTGTGTTTTCCAGGAACATCATGTCTTCTTCCTGTGGCTTGCCATTGGTGATCCCTGAACTTACAACATCCACTTGCTGTTTGTCAGAGGCCTGCTGGCTCAGAGCAGGGGTCTCCCCTGTGCCTTCATCTTCACTGTTGCTGCATTCCTCGGCACAGGGAGGTCTGGGCAGAGTAGCAGGAGTGGAAGCAAGGCTGACGTGAACGCGCACAGCGGCTCCTGCCAGGTCTGCAGCATTGCATCTGAACAATGGATAAACACCTGCAGGAGAATTCACAAACAACCAGCTAACTGAGCCACAGGAAAAGCAGGAGCTTGGAAGACAGCTGGTACAGTTCATTACTGTAGAGATCTCACATGAGCCCAGCAGAATGAATTTTGATTTCCAGTGTAATTTCTATGCGAGTTACCACATAAAAGTACAAGCTTGGAAACATTAAAAACCACGACCAATCCCCCAAATTGGATACACCTTCATTTTCCCCCAGTAGGTCAGATTAAAACTCATCAAATTTCTGAGAGCCTTGGAAATAGTGACTTTGCATAATTTTATATACCTATATAAAAAATACAGCATATAACCCACATAAAATTGGTTTTAACTCTTGTTCTTTCTCCCTTTCCTGAGTGTATCTAGAAGAAGAGCGAACTAGTCCACAAATCTGGTCACTGATGAGTACCACGTAGATGACAGAAGCCACAAACTAAAACACAAGTTCCTCCTCAACCTGAGGCAGAACCCTGGAACAGCTGCTAGGGAGGGCCTGCAGTCTCCCTCTCTGGAGACATCCCAAACCCCCTGGACACCTTCCTGTGTCATCTGCTCCAGGGGACCCTGCCTGGGCAGGGGGTGGGACTGGGTGATCTTCAGATATCCATTCCAGTCTCAACCAGCCTGGGATTCTGGGACTCTGTGCAGGACAAAACAAAGCTGCAAACACTTTGTTTAAAGTGACTAGAGAAGGAACCATGTTAAATTGCCAATAAAGAGGAACGAAATGTGACCCTGTGTATTAGGAACTCACCACTAACACTCAGTGTTCTCCTTGATCCCTCTGCTAACGCTGCCAGGTCAACGTAGGCAGATCCAATAAGACGATCTGTATTGAGTGGTCTTTCCACCTCATTTTCCTTGCCATAGGCCCACCACACCTGGATTTCTAATTTCTCCTCTCTCAAGAACCACAGCAGCCCCTGGCTCCTTCTGAGAGTCACCTTGCTGGGTTTCCTGAAGTTCACTGTGACATTCTCTGCGTCGTTGCTCAGTTTTGGCCGCTTAAGCCAGGTGCAGGTGGCTTTCTGGTTGTACAGTTTGTACCTGAGGTAGCAGTAGGTGCTTTTCTGCAGGTGTGTCTGGCCTGTGAGCAGCACACAGTGGAGGGGCACCCACACCCTGGGGGTGGAGATGGTCACAGCCACTGGACTGGTGTTCTGCTCCCAGTCCCCGCTCTCATCCTGGCTGTCTTCATGAATCTCCTCACTGCTCCAGCCCAAGAGCTTGGCAGCCTCCAGAACACGCTCTCTGTCACCCTGATGGGCAAAAGCAACAGAGAGCTCCAGCCCTCCCACGATGGCCTGCATGGCATTCGTGCAGTGCACAGGCATTGCATCTTCGGAGAGTGTCACTGGGTACCAGCCTGAAATACCTTTGGGAGGAAAGATCACATCAGACTTATCCCAGCTTCTGAAAAATGTCAGTGAAGAATGGTCATCTCTAGTCATCAGTCAAGGACCACGACTCCAAGGGGTTATTTCTTGTTTGGAATTTATTAAATAATTTCTAATCTGAAAAAGCAACAAGTTACTGGCCTTCAAAAAACCTCAGCAGTAGTTCTGATCCCAAAGGATTTACACTTCATTAACAATGCCCATTTTAAAATGAAACTACATCCCTCGGATATCCTATTATAAAATTAGGTATTCTCACTCCTTTTCTACTCTATTCCCATTAAAAACAACCACAAAATTTCGGGCTGGAGAAAATGAGAACTTTATCGAAATTAAAGCAGAAATAACCAAGGCAGTCATTATTGTAAAGCATAATAACCCCAAACTAAAGCTAGATAGAGGAGATCATTAGTGGACAGATATGTGAATAATTTTTTCACATAAATTTCACAGAATATTATGAAGTGAAAGGGACCCAAAAGGAGCATCATGGTATTTCACACATAGTTAAAAAGATTGAATCCTACTATTTTCTTATTTTATTATCTTTTGTTTCCAGCTTTGACATCTGAAAAGCAGGCACCAGTCCTGCACTAAACACTAAAACTCATATACTTGACATCCTTTTTGGACTCTATCTAGAAAATAAACAGCACTGAATAAAACCTTAAGGATTTGAGGTGCTGGTTTTAGCTGGTATGGAGCTAAATGTCTTCATAGTAGCCCCAGAATACTCATTAAGCCAGTAGTATCCTACACCCTGAAAACAGATTTTCGAACAACAACTTTTGTGTGACTTTGCTAATACAGGAATTTTACTGAGTATGTGGGGAACATCTGAAAGAACTTTGGTCTACAAACACCCAGAACCCCCCCAAAAAAACAAAACATACCCCCACAAAACAGGAATGAAAATCATTTTAAGGAATTACAAAGGCATTTACACAGAATGTCAGCAGCACAGCACTGCTGTGTTACCTGATCTTCTTGTCAGCAGGTCTCTGGTTGGAACTGTGACTGTCCCAAGGAGATAATCTCTCGATGTTCTATCAGCCAATTTGTCAGTGGCTGGAAAAGAAATAATTTGGTAAATACACTGAACTGAAACACAAGGTTTAGAAGTGATTGACTGGAGAACAGCTGGTAAGAGGTGATCTTGATCACTGGGAGTCTCAAAAACTCTTTGCACAAGGGGAACAGTTGCTGCCAAAGACAGTTTAGGTAATTACATCTATTAGCATCGGCAGAGTTCCCTGGGAACAATCAAATTCAGGCTGCACATCTGCTGGAAGATGGCCCTGCTCATTGCAGGGGGGTTTTTACAAGTCCCAACCCAAACTATTCCATTATTCTGTATTTTTTTCTATACTAAAATTAAGGGGACTGCTGCACCAGTACTCAATCCTTGCAATTACACCCGTTATCCTTACCCGACTTGGTGCTCTGATGGTAGATGGAGAAAAAAATACTGGCAGACTGCAAGAGTTCCCCCAGAGAAGAGGCTTCTCCACTGTTTTTCTGAATTATGAGATTACAAAGAAACTCCATGTGGTGCTCAAACTCTGGGCAGAAGGTGCAGGGCACGGTTCGAGTGCTGCATGTCTGTGCCTGGGGCAGGAAGGACAGGAGCACACACACGTAGGTGTTCACTCCCACCCCTGCATAGTACTGCACAGAGGGGTTCTTCTGTGCCACAGCTCTTCATTCCACATGGAAAAAAACAGAAAACAAAGCAGAGAATGTATGAGGAATCTAGGAACCAACATGTTTAAAACAAAGGTGAAAAGATGGGACTAACAGTGAAGGTTCTAAGCCGAAATGTGTGTGGGCTCTGGCTGCATAGCATTTTCATCTTTTCTTTCCATCTGAAATGCTAGGAACAGATATGAAATGGTGAGAGGAACTCACGAGGTCCACCACTGGTGGCTGTGCTCTCATCTGTGGTTGAGAAAGTACTCAGCACCTTTAAGAATACACTGTACTGTAGAATAACTTTCGAGAGAACTTGCTCCAGAAGGAAGCCAAAGGTCAAGCCAAATTATTTTTACAGAGCAGGACTGACCAGAAAATGGAGGTGAAATTAGCAAATGGAATAATTTACAAGTAAATCAGACACAGGTATTACTCAGGTCAAACACCTGAAGGATGAGGAGCCTGAGGTCATCCAATCCCTTAACTTCTCCAAGCACCATACAACAGTGACCCTCACCTTTCAGAGTCTGCTTCAATTAAGATGGACTGGGGCTCACAGCAACACTGAGAAAGGGTCAGACCATGGCTCTACAGGAGCCATCCTTCTCTTGTGGAACTGACTGTCTCTATTCTAGCCCTTTCCTAACTCTTGAAAATCACGTATTCTGGAACTATGTCCAGCTGATAGCACACACTGGAGCAGAAGCCTTATGGTGGACAGGAACATGTTTCATTTCCTAGTTAGTTTATTCAGGTTTTCACAGTGAAATACAAGAAAACTACCTCAGTTAGATTTTAAATAGCCAACACCAGGATACAATGTCCAAATAGGTACCATCTTATATCAGCCAATTTTTATATCAATCTTTGGTGTAGAAAAATGTGGAAATGCAGGAAAACATGCCCTTCCAATGTGCATCCTTCTGCAGAACAAATGCTGCCATCCTGTACTGCAGCTTCAGGGACCAGAATAACTGCTGATGGTCTTCATACAGTGATTTTCACTTTGGAGCAGAACCCACTTTGAATCTTGGTCTGTGCAGATGGAAAATTGGCCAGCAGAAATTTGTTCTAATCTCATGCCTCAGCCTGCTGCCTCCAGATAAAGCTGTTTTAAGTGAAAAATAGTCTTTTTTGAATTAGGCTTTACCTGGCTGCTGCTTGCAAACCAGCTGCCCTGTGTATTTGTACAGAAAGTGATACAGCTTGGGCAGTTATTCCTGCTGCTGTTTTCATGGATCGCTGGTACCTCACACTCATATCAAGTAAACCTGAATTAAATGAAAGAAAGGAAGGAAAGAAATGGTCGGTTCTTAATGCAAGTACACCCAACATAATCAATATTTAGCTATACCTATTAATACAAAACTTATTCTGTGAAGGAGTATTTTTCTAAAGAGATAATCCATATTTTTATTTGCCCTGGAGGCAAATAGACTTTATTTTTACAGAATTTGACAGAACTTTACACAGAATGAGAGAATTGGTTTGGCTGGAAAAGACCTATAAAATCATGAAGTCCAACCATTCCTCCAGCACTGCCAAGGCCACCACTCTCCCATGTCCCCAAGTGCCACATCCACACAGCTGCTAAATCCTGCCAGGGATGGGGATTCCACCTTGGCCTGGGCAGCTGTGCCAAAACTGGAAAGCCCTTTGGGGGGAAGACATTTTCCCTAATATCCAACCCAAACCTCCCTGGCACAAGTTGAGGTCATTTCCTTTGTCCTTTGCTAACACATCATCAAACACTGCTGTGCTGCTCTGAGATTTCTTCAGCTGGGCCTGGTTTTACCACAGGAAGTGAAAGCCCACAAGCCTTCCTCACCTGAAGATCGCAGATGAAATTCCTCTGAGCAATCAGTTCGGGGAACCAAGGGAAGACTGAAAGTTTGTATCCCTATTTCTTCACGGTGCTGCAGAGTCACCATGGCACAGAGCCGTGACAAAGGCAAGGCTCCCTTGGCAACCAGCTGGTCTCTGACGTTTGGGTAATAATACCTGGTAGGACAAAAAACCAGCATCAACACTTCTCCTGCAACTGCACAAAATTCAACTTTAATTTTCAGTGTCTTTAAAGCCTAATTAGTCTCCCCAGCTAAGGGAGAAACTCAAGTAAATGTATTTCCACTGAAGAAAAGAACCCGTAAGTGCTTAAGTAGATAATACTACAAATAGGTATTTGCACTAGTCCTGACAAGCCAACCAGCAAGAACGCCACAAAAAATTGGCATCCCAAAGAAAAACAGGAGAAGAATCTGGCACCAAATGTTCTCTGCTCTCACTTCCCATTAATAAATGAAAATACCTCTCTTGCAGAACAGATTTGTGGTACCAGTCTATGAGTGTAAAAAATCACTCTAAACCTTTCTTTAGTGCATTGCTTGGCTTCAGCTTCATCCTTAAACAAATTTTGGCACTGTATCTTACAAACAGCCCATAGTAATTCTCATGTGACTTTGCAAATTTTAAAAAGCCTGACTTGTTTACTACAGAATGAACAGATTATTATATTTTTCTATTTTTCTAAAGCTGTTTGTCTTCCTGGCTTCTGCTCTCCATTACTAATAATTAGTTCCAGTAGCCAAAGAAACGATTTGAACTTACAAAACACCTTCTATTATTTTTCTTGTAATCAGTGACTTGTATTAGGGAAAAAAGCAAACCCAGCACAATGAAATTATACTTTCAGGGTGCTATTAAATAAAATTTAGATGTGTCAAGCGTTTAAACACTACTTTTAGATTGTTATGCTGATTAAAAGATGGAAGAAATCAAAGAACACATAGTAAGTAAGTTATAAAAAGGAGTAATTAGGACTCTTGGTGGGGAAAAGGTGCAGATACTCATCACCAAATGTTGGTGAGTTTTTAATTTTTTTCAGCTGTTATGAAATAATATTACAGAATATCCATCCCAGAGCTGGAGATTTTTCAAGATCAGATCTATCTCCACCTGTATTGCTATGCTATCTACAAAGAATAGGATGTCATTCTGTACCTGCACCAGACTTCAAACTGGATCCCTCCTCCCACTGCTCCTGGTGTCATAAATGCACTGACCAGGAGCCTCTGGACTGGGACATCAGCAGGAACCAACAGGGAATGATGATGTTCATCATTAAAGATGGGATCAGGGATACACAGAGTGGTAGCTGTTCGAAATGGCTTTAATGTGATGCCTACAAGTCAAGCAGAGCAGGTTAAAATTGGCTGCAAATTGTGGCTTTCAACTATTTTCTGTTTGCAGTCCTTCAGGAGGTAGGACCCATGGACAGAGAGTTAAATCCTCCTGGGACAAGGCTTGCTCTTCTGAGCTTCACTTCACAAAGCTTTTACAAGCAATCCATGCAGCCCCATGACCCTGTGAGCCACAGGCTAGGAACTACTGCTAAAAAGGCAGCACAAAAATCCCACAGGAATTACTATGGAACAATGTTACTGACTGTCATTTTTCAGTGGGAATATGTGTTAGTGATTCAAAGCTCTCAACACTCTGCTCTTTCCTACAACTGCAATTATTTAAATACCCTTTTATAATCTGAAGAACAGTGGGTTTAGATTGGATATTGGGAAGAAATTCTTCCCTGAGAGGGTGGTAAGGCCCTGGCACAGGGTGCCCAGAGAAGCTGTGGCTGTCCCTGGATCCCTGGGAGTGTCCAAAGCCAGGCTGGATGGGACTTGGAGCAACAGGGGATAGTGGAAGGTGTGAAGAAAAACACTTCCCCCTCTTACTTAGGCAGAGAGAACACGACTAAACAGTATTTAATTAAAGCAGTGTTCTAAATAAGGGAAAATTACAAAATAAACTTACCATTGTCATGCAATCCAGGTCCTTGCAGTGCACCACAAGCAGCCTCCTGAACTGGGAAATAGTACTGGACATAGCAGTCAGCCTCTCCCCAGACTGTGGACTGTAAGGGAGTCAGTCCCTTCACACTCTGCACATGGATCTCAAACACGTGCTCCATCAGGTCTTCCCCCTTTGGGTCCAACTGCTAAGAAAAAAAAAGGGAAAGGATGACTTCAGGAAACTGGGAACATTTCAACAAGCTGCCCAGGGAAGTGGCTGAGTCATCCCTGGAGGTATTTAAAAGCCATGTGGATGTAACATTTGGGGACATGGTTTAAGGGTGGCCTTGGCAGGGCTGCATTAGTCGTTGGACTTGATGAGCACAGAGGTATTTTCCAACCTAAACAATTACATATGATAAGGATCTAAGAAGTCTGAGATGGGGAGCAGAAAAATTATCTGCCATTTTCCTCCTAAAGTTCACAGAAACATTGAGAGTCTGCAAGATTTTCTGTTCCTGCACATAAAAAGCATATAAGTTCCTACCTATCCAACTCAAAGGTAGTGGCAAACCTCCACAATAAGGCTGTGAGAATTGAGGTTTTCTATAATTTGCTATTTGTTTTTTTCACTGGGCTTATGAGGATAGAAACAGTGGATATGCAAGGCAATAAAAAGGGCAATGATGTCAAAATTGGTGAGAGTAAGATGGTAAAAAAAGAGTATAAGCAATGTAGTTCTGCTTAGAATTTGTGGAATATAACAACATTGGCTACAGCACCAAGAAGAGATGGGGGATCCTTTGTCTGTTAATGAACCCACTGCTAAAATCCTTTTCACACGTCCTTAACAGCGAGAAAGGGGACAAGGAACAATAAATACCACTGTGGGCTTTGGAGAAGGAGGGTCCAGAGCGTGGGGAGGACGCTGTGCGACCGGAGGCACCATCCCATCTTCAGTTTTGAGCCTTTGCAGGGCCACTATTTGGTCAGCTGATCCCATGGCCAGGATGACCCTCAGGCTTCCACTCATGCTGCCGCTGAAAACATCAACCACAGGCATGTGGCCATCCACAGCCACCACTGGGTACTGAGCCTGCAGGAGCAGGTGGGAAACCTTGGGATCTCTACAAAACAAACCAAAAAAGCCCCAGCAGGAGCATGAGCCATCTGAGTAGGAACAGGATCACACAGGACTCACTTCAGATGGGATTTTCAATGCTGATAAAAACCAATTCCTCTGAAATTTGTCTCACTTACACCCAGCCTTCACACAGCAGAGATCCATGAGCTGCTGGGTGCAAGAGGTTATTTTCAGCAATGACAAAGGACAGCTTCCCAAAACCTAACAGCACCTTAGCTATGAGCCAGCCTAGAGATCTGTGAACGAAGGGATGAATGGGAACAAGACTCCCCTGAACACCCTACAGTCGTATTACACTTTTATGAGGCAGTTATGTGCCTTTGGGGACAGAAGAAAATAAGGAACAGTCACAGCCTCTCAGAAAGACGTAAAAATCTCCAATCATACACTGAAGTTATGCAAGGCCAGGTTGGATGGGGCTTGGAGCAACCTGGTTGAGTGGAAGGTGTCCCTGTCATGGCAGGGGGTGGCACTGGATGGGCTTTAGGGTCCCTCCCAAGCCAAATCATTCTGGGATTCTAAGATATACACAAGTAAACTACAGTGGCTTACTAAGAAATTATACAAATGACACATTAATAACTAACAAAGTAGTGGCCAGCCAGCTCCAGCACCACTTGATTTCCACCTGTCACTAGGTCTGATCAAAATAAAAAGAATAAATCCTTTGCATTAGGAAGAATTTCTTCTGTCCAGTATTTCCAGAAATTTAAACTGTTTTAAGCAGGTATATTACCTAACTGAACAAGAAGCCAATAGATTTAACCCAAAAAGAACAAAGAACTTCGGAGAATCCCATCAGATTAGAACACAATTAAAATATGAACTTTTTGGAGCCTTTTTGACACCTGAGCTGTGCAAACTGACAGCATCCCTATGGGATCTCTGTAGAGCCTAATAAGGGGCAAACCCCATCAGTCACAATCTTGGAAAATCACGGATGGAAAGCCACACTTCATTTTCCTGTGTAGTCACTTTGATTTCTTCTAGTTTTATTCCTCCATAGGACCACAAGTTAAGCAGGCACCAACCCTCATGCAGCACAGTGGCTTTATTTCTCACACTTTATCTGTACTTCTGGACAAGGACAGTGTAACTTACACCCTGCTCACTGTAGGAAAGGGCTATAGGAAGCTGGGCAGGGCAAAAATGCCTTTTGCTATAAAGGGTAACTAAGAACCCTCCCACACAACCCCACACACCATCCCGGACTTCTTTCTCTGAGCTTCAGTCAGGATATTTCCCAACCCAATAAAAAATGGGGGAAAAAAAAAAGTTTACTTGAATGAGATGTAAAACTGATGCAGAGGGAGTTTCACTAATCCCAGCAATTTGTCAGAGCCAGGGCTTCCCAGCTTGTTCCATGCTTCAATAATCATTACATTGTTCTTCAGCCGCTCCAAGTGTTTGGAAGTCAATGAAAAAGGCATCACCTGAAAGGTTTAAAGCAGAATTAGTACACAGAATACACTGGAAAATATTGGCTAAGTACAGAGCATTCTGGTAAGTCTACTTTATTCCAGTCTACAGAATTGTGCATTTTAGAGATAGAAGTTAAAAATTAATTGTGCATTTAACGGAGTCGAGCAGAGATTATTCTATATATATAGAAATAACTTAACTATGAAATGTATTTGCCAGTGGGAAATACCACACTTCATCAGTGTGAAATGAAAACATGTGACTTGCCTGGGAAAAATTAAAGGCAGGCTGTGTTGTGCCCCAGACGACAGCGGATCTCGTCGCCTCCTCAGTGCTGAGCAGTTTGCAGTTTAAATACACATTGCAAGAACTGGGGAGCCCACAGCCTTCAGCAATAAAATCCTTTCCATCAGGCACCATCAGCAGCACGTGCAGCAAAAGCCCATTCTCCTCAGCTGGGGTTGTGCTTGTGGCCACGTCCCGGGCTGTAGCGGCCGGCACAGAGCGCAGCGGCTGTGTCACCTCCCTGCTGACCACTCCTGGCTCCTGGCAGTCCTCAGGGCTCCTTCTGGAGCACGCAGGGCTCTCTGCACTGACACTGGTCATGCTGGGCTCCTGTAGGTTCAGCTGGGCACTTCTCAGGGTGTGAGCTGGGGCTGGGTGCCCAGCCGTAGCTGACCGGGCAGCGGTGCAGGCCAAGTCTTTGTTGCTGGCTGCAAGCTGCAGGGATACCTGCAAGACAAGGCAGAGCTGCTCAGATGTGTCCCATCCAGAGACAAGGGGCTGCAACAGAGACTCAGGAAAATACATCACATCTTTTGCTCAAGAACTCCTCCCAAGGCATATGCTGGTTGCAAGCTACAGCTGTTGCTGTAAAATAAACTACATGTGGCTTTGTGAAATAAAGCACAGGCTGGAGTGTAAAACCACACAATTACAGATGAATCATTGAATGGTCTGGGTTGGAAGGGGTCTTAAAGCTCACCCCACTTTTAACCCTTCCCCTGCTAATATACAGAGCTGTTTATCCTCAGAACTGTCAAATCTCTCAAACTGTTAATGCCTCTCAACCAGAAGCTGAGCAAACTGGTAGAAACTTTGACTGCAGAAGATAATTAGTGAAGTGATAAGGACAAGAACACCAGGCCTCCATGGCAGGAGAGACCTCAGCTCATGTCACACATGAAGCAGAAGCCAAAGCTCCAAGCCCTGAATATGTGCCACTCAAAATCTGCCTGTAGAGTGGTTCCTGTATTCAAGTCCCAGCCCTAGACATGTAGGAGTTTCAAAATATTTCTCCAAATCCCTAAGGAATAAAAAAAGGTTTATGCTATTTTTATACTGGTCTTGCAAACCTTTGCATCTGAGACCTGACAAATTAAAACAAAGAGAGAAAAGAGGAGTTAAAAACAAGAGCGTGCAACCAAAATTAGTAACAACTCAAGCTTGAGATGGTAAAACACATACCTTTAGTGGCCCAACTTGTGTGTGATCTCCCTCTTTTTCCACAGGTATTTCCCAGGTGACACTAAGCAGCTCAGCCTCAATCACCCTGCGGAGCTGAAGTGATGCTGAGCCAATGGCCACGGGCTGAGGGCAGGCAAAGAATTAATTTTGCAAGATTTCTATTGGATTTCAGAAACATCCATGAAATAAAAGCTTTCTGGGAAGCCATGAGCAGCCAGACACCTTCCCCACTCCTACAGCATTAGCTGTACCAACGGGGATTTGGGAAATCTCCTTTACTTCCAATTTCAATTCTCGCTAGAACAGTAAGACAAATTTTCCCAGAACCTACTGTAAACAATTCCAGATTAATGCAAAAAATTAATAACCTAAATCCTAGTAAATGAGCAAAATTGCCATATTGAAAGATGCAATTTACTCCCCCATTAAAAGAAAAGCAGATATCTTTGGTGTTGATTAAAATAACATAAGCTGAGTTCACCCCTCTCACCATCTTCATCACAGGCAGATGGTTATGCAAATAATCTTATCGAATAGAAATTTACCTTTTTCCCCCCAAAATACGCAAGTTACACCTGGTTTTCACAGCTCACATTACTCCCCTTACACTGGGCAGGGTAAAGATATAAACTGCATCCACATGAACTCATTCTACACTGCTAAAGGAGCTGTGTTCTCACTGAAGGATAATATATATAATTGATCCAATGTGCCTAAATAACAAGAGATCAGTCTTAAAGACGAGGGATTGACAATTTTTTTTTTTGCCTGTCAGTCTCAAACTCAGAAAATCCTTTAATGGAGTGATGGGAGTGGCAAGCCTGGAACAGGGAATGGGCACAGCCCTAAGGCTGCCAGAGCTCCAGGAGCCTTGGGATAACACTCTCAGGGATGCACAAGGTGGCAATGTTGGGGTGCCTGTGCAGGGCCGGGGGCTGGACTCGATGATCCTGTGGGGCCTCCAGAATATTCTGTGAAGATTGAACAGCAATCAGTTCAACTATCTACACATAATGTATTTCCCCTCCTAATATCTGGTTGTCTGCATTGAGCGTCTTTTGGAAATGGAAATGCAAATAATTTCTTTGCTTTACAATACACAAAGAAGGAACAATTTCCATTAAGTACCTTTTTCTGTGTGCTTTTTCTCATGTAGATTTTGAAAGCCAGGTCAGAGCCCCACCAGTGCTCTATCATCATTCCTCCAAACCATACAGGGAGCACAGACTGCTGCTGGAACTTCACCACTGGAAGGAAGAGAGGAGCAACAAATACCCAAAATTACCTGATATGAATAAACTTTCCCCTTGAGAGTGCTCTGTTACACACACAATCATTTAATTCTGTGTTATTTATTAACACCAAGGCTAAAGTAAATTGGTTTTCATTTTTGAAGATTAGCAAATAACAGGGTGCCAGTAGGACAAAGTTAAGATTATAAACTCATAAATAATAATTAATAAAAATAATTAACGAAGTATTACATAGATTAATACAAACAAACATTATAACAGCATTTAAATACTTCAGGCAACACCAAGTCTGCCATTCTAGCATGCAGTAAGACCTGCCCTTCTTCAGCAGAAGAATCCTGTCTCATTTAACTAATACACTTCAACATCTGGGAAATCATTTATTTGAGCTATAAGTATCTCTGATATTTCTAAAAGCACTTGATCATCCTCCAACTATTCCAGAAAGAATATTGGCTTTATGTTCAAATGAAGGAATGGGCTTACTAACTTGTTCTTCCCCTAGGAAAAGAAATTTGAAAATCCCAGTATGAATACTTCTTGGAAGAAAAAAATAATTTAAAAATCACTTGGCTTCCTTCTCCCTGAAAGGACCATTCCCCTACATGCAGCATGGCCAACTCTGTGGGCAGAGGTGCCACTAATAATACTGTGATCTTCAGGCAGCAAAGAAAATATGTGGAAAACACTACTAAATAATTTCTAAGAGGTGGAGTCAAGAAAACTAAATCTAAGGGGGGGAAATGATGCTCTCACCATCATCTGTGATTTTACTTGAGGCTACTCGAATTTCCTCTGTTGTTATGGAGACCTGTCCTTTATCACCCTTGGAGACTCTCACAGGAAAGTGGTACTCCACAAAGAAGGTACTGTGAATAGAAAAGTGAAAGGGTGACCACAATCCACCCAGAATCTGATGTGAGTCATGCAACTGAACACAGCAGGCAAGTTCCAGATTCACAGTTTACTGTAATGCCTTTTGTTTAGGAAAATTAAACACCTATTCTACGAATTCCTTCCATTGATTATATATATATCTATATATACATGCATGCCAGATTCTCCTCCAGTAAACCCCCTTTTGTTTTCAGTGTACTGTCAGGCACGAAGTACATTTGTACCTCCCAAAACCCTGGGAAAGGCATAGCCTGAAGTGAGCCCACATCAGGATAAATTAGTCACATCTCTGACTTTCCCAAGTTTATGGGATACAATTTCCTGAGAGAAGCAGAGAAATAGGAAGGCCTCAGAAGCCTGCAGAGCTTGGGCAAGCTGGACCACACAAGAGACCTCAGGGAAACCTCCCCTGAAGGCACAGCACACCAACTAGGAAGTATCAACCCCCCTTACCACTTATGAACAGACATAGGCCGTGGAGGTTTCCCCACTAAACCTTTCCTCCTTGGGGAGATCTGGATGCTCTCAGGAGGAATTTTCAAGCTTTCAACGATGACTCTGGCCAGGTGTATTTGCTGCAGCAGTGCCAACCTGTCTGCACCCAAGGATGTGACAAGAGCCGTTTCTGTGTGGTCTTTTGGAGGAGCAGCAGGAGAGCAGCTGGAGAGACAAAACTGAGGCTCAGGACGGCAGAAAAATTCCTGACATGACCACATGAAGAGGAAACTGTAGCTTGGTGGGATGTTCCTTAAAAACTGCCCACTAAAATACACATTTTTAAACGTATTTTTACAACAAATTTGGTGATCTCTGGAATTCTCTATAACAAAAATCTTACAATATCTGGGGTCCATAACTGAAAATAAAACCAACATAGAAAGTCCATATTCCACACTGTTGATCTGAAAAAAATCTTATCCTAACTCTTCAAGAAGAAAAACTTCATTTAATACCATGTACAAAAGCAGGGAGATGATACAGTTATACACAAGGACCAGCCTCTCCTGCAGAGGAACAGCAACAGGACATAATTTTGAATCTCGTTTGTGGAATTTGCAAGACTTGACTTGTAAATGATTTTGTGTTGGTACCTCTGGGGATATGAATTTTACCTGATGTAAAAACAGCAGTGTTAGTCAGGAAAAAAAATCAGAAATAATTGTTTGGAGTTGAATTAGGAAAAAAAATTTAGAGTCACAAAACCTTTACACCAACTGTACTGTACAAGTTAAGCTTGATACCTGGATCTTTAGGGACACTTTTATTGATTCCATTGTGAAAAAAAAAGGGATACAATTTAGATGAGGTCAGAACAGAAAACACTGATGTAACTACCTGGGTTTGGTTTCTGTCACGTTCTGATCAAAGGCATGAAAATCCTTCTGTGGATTCACTGGACCCACTTTCTTGAGAGTTTCTGTCTTGGATGCTTTTTTTGAGGATTTAACATCCTCATCACTGAGGAAATCACTCAAACTGGAATCAGATTTCTAAAGCAAAAATAATGCATATAAATAAGAAATTAATTATCATTGTCAAGAGAGATCCATAATTGCCACATTACATGAATGGAAAACAACTTGTGCATTGCATCATTTGAAACAATTAAAACAGTATCACAGTTTTTCACAAATTAAAAAAAAAAAGGCTTTGTGGACAGCCTCCATCTCGGCAATTTCCAAACTCGATGCTTGACTTTGTAGTCTTAATTCTTTTAATACTATTAATTTCAAGCAACGTAGTTATGTACTCCCAAGCTTTTGTATGATACTTAATGCTTATTCAGCTTTAAAACACTGAAATCTGTAGTTTTTTTGACCATGCAAACTTCTGGTTTTCTACACGTTAGGGAACGCATTTTCCTTTGGCTCTTTGGCACTTACAGGAGCTGTGTAAAACAGCCTCTCCAGCAGACTCTGGTCATAATGGGGATCACCAAGTTCACTGTCATACACCTCACTGCCGAGGGAGAGAGAATCCCACAGGGAGCCTGCTCGATCCCAAACATGCCCCGGAGAGAAATCAGCACTGTGGATACAAGAGACAGAAATGCACCTCAGCGTTCCAAGCTCTGCAGTCAGTCTCTAAGGGATGTGGGCAATACTGCCTATTTTATCCTGGACTGGGGCTATACTGGCTCCAGACAGAGCCAAGCTGTGCTCTCACATGCTGTCTGTGACCCAGCCAGAAGGGTCAGCTGGGGATAGCACCTCTGCCCCAACAGGAAAGCAGTGTGTGTGAAGTGTGGGATAGCTTAGGTCAGAAAAGATCTCTGGACATTACCCCGTCCAACCCCTGCTCAAAGGGAAGGGATGCAAACAAAAAGTCGTCCAGTTGGATTTGGGGTATATTGAAAACTGCAGATTCCACAGCCTCTCTGGGTAACCAACTCCAGACCTTGATGACTTTCATTGTAAAATATATCTAATTAATATCTACCTCTAATTTTTACCCTTCGCTGCTTCATAACTTTTGGAGTGTTGTAAGATACCGATAACACTTAAGGACAGTTTATTTTGATTTAAAAAAAAACCAACAAGGTATATCTGAGTAGGTATAAATGCAAGTATCTTTAGATACAAGCTGGGGTTAGTTTGGTTTAAGGGTTTCCTCTGTGCTCTGAGTTTAAAATAATTTTATGATCTGCAAACACTTCAGTGCTATCCACTGATAAACCACAGGGAAAAAATAAGTGCAAGGCACGAGAAACATGAACTGGAATTCTGAACCATATCTGACCCAGGAGCTGTGTGTTCAGGGTGCAGATGTGGGCACAATGGAAGCATCATCTATGCTCTTGCTATGCGAAATGAGAGGAAAAGGTCCATTTTATATTTGGAGAAAGATTAAAATAGCTATTGTTTCTCATTAATTTTAATTTATAGAGTGTTTCCTCTTCAGAGAAACATGGTATTTATTTTATGTAGTATTTTAGGACACAACAGTTATAACTATTAAAAAAGCTTTATCAAAGATTGTGGTTAATCTTTCTGATGTCACTTTTACACCAAGTGACTTGGAGCTACCCAGGTTGTCGTGTATTAAGCTGAGCTATAAAACACCTCCATCATTTGCACACAATTCACTTGTTACATTCCCAAAGATGTGGACAACTTGAAGAGTCAAGAGACATTTTTCAGTACAAAATGGTCAGATAAGCACAATTTAGCAGTAGCCTCCAATGCATCACACTCACCTGCCCAACAGTAACTGGATTGCTCTTTCTTCAGAGTTTAGGTCAAACTGCTGACCTGAAACTTCAGATCCAAAGTGACAGGGGTCTTCAGGAGTGGGCACAAAACTGGACTTCAAGCCTTTTGGGCTCCTGGGTAACAGTGATGGAAGCACAGACAGCAGTAAAAGGAAAAATAAAGACATCAAGGCACGCTCAAGATTTATCCATTAATTGGTCTATCATTTTTTTCTGGGAAGACCAAAATAATCTACTTTTACACAAACCTAGATAGTTTGAGCAGAAATAAATGAATTTGCAATAAATTGAGTTTGCAATAGCATCATTGACTGTCAAAGACAATGACCTTACTTTCTGGTTATCAGAGAACAACATCTTTTTCCAGAGGAAAACCAATAAATTTAAGTTTCTTTTCTCCTAAGAAAAAAACCATGCATTTAGGTCATCAGTTACTTACACTTACTTGAAAAGCTGTTCTTTGTGATGCAGTGCCATTTCACTTGCACTCCCTTGCACTACTTTTATTCCCTACCACCATTTAATATTTCCTTGTCAAATAACTTTGATAATATACTAAGAAACAAAATTAAAATCAATTACTTAAATCAAGGCTTACTACATGAAGATGAAAATTAATTCACAAAATTTAGGCATTTATTCACAGGTAGAAATTAACTTCCCATTTGAATGATGTGCTGGTTTCACCCTAACTGAATCCTAAAACACATCCTATGAATCTCAGTACCTACAGTTTTACCGATAAAGCCTCAAAATTTATGATTTGGAGCTTGAATCTCACTTCCCCCAATCCAAACTCACTTTGTTGGAGCTTTAAAATCACCTCTCTCTATAAAATGAGACATTTTATTCAGTTCAATCTCCATGTCTGGGCTGGACTTCATTGCAGAAACAGCCATGGCATCACGGAGTTTATTGCCCTGATCCAAGAGAGCTGGGAAATAAGCAGAAGGATTACATTCCAGCATTCAAATGCAATTTAAAAACAATGTGTAGGCACAAAAAATGTGTTGGCTACAGTCAAGAAACTTCTGTTTTCTGCTGTTATAAAGAGATCTTGACGCACTGGGGATTAAATATGTTTTACACACCAGAAAACAGCTCAGCTGGGAGTGAGGGAGAGTGACCCTCCATCAGTCTCCCTCTCAGCTGTACAAGGAACTCATCTGCACACACCAAGTCAGGTATTGGAAGGGCATTATTGGGATACAGAAGCAGGACTAATTCAGGGAAGAGTAGTTTGCTGTTTCAGGATGTCTAATTTTTGGTCTTTTCTGTAAATAAGAAACTCAAAAGGCAGCACATATGGAAATGTGCCCTACTCCACTGCTTATTTCAATCCAGCCCAGGCAGCAGTGGTTTGTAAGTAAAGGGCTTTTTGGTATAATGCAGCAAGAGGGTGTAAAGTCTCCCCTTCAGAAAATCTCATCTCCAGACAAGCACACAGAATATCATCAAGACCTGTTTGTAGTGAAATGTAAAAGATGAAGCCAGCTGCACACAAACCTGACAGCAGGTCTTTTGTAGATGGGTTGTGCATGGAGAGCAGCCGTGTGCTCCTCCTGGGCAGCACTTCAGGATCAGTGCTGGTGGGAAATGACAGGGGCTGACCTGAAGGATTCCCTTTCAAACATTCATCCAGTAAAATCACATGGTGATGAGAAGCAGAAAATGTGTCCTTCATGTTTTCAGAGTTCTCTTGGTAGAGCAAATGGTCCTTTCCTCTAGTGAAAAATGAAACATTTCACTAACAACTCAAGTGGGTGGGTAAAGGGATTCAGAGCTCTGCAAATTCTCTGTTCAGGCCATGCTCCAAAAGCAAACATGACACATTATTTTCATGGTACCTCACCTGCCACTGAGACCATCAGAGAGAGCAACCCAAGCTGCAAGTAAAAGATTTTTTTAAAAAAAGCTTTTAAAAAGATCTTTTTTACAAGAGCATGTTATGACAGAATACGGGTGAACAGATTCCCATCGCCAGAGGGTAGGTTTAGATTAGATATCACAAGAAAGTTCTTTGCTGGAGCATGGTGAGACTCAGGCACAGGTTACCCAGAGAAGCTGTGGCTAACCCATCCCTGGAAATGTTCAAGGCCAGACTGGACAGGGTTTGGAGCAACCTGGAACAGTGGAAGGTGTTCTGGCAGCAGGGCTGAAATGAGATGAACTTTAACATCCCTTCCAACCCAAATTACTCAGTGATTCCACGATTTGAAGCACCTCTTATGTGAACTTGCATGACTTGAACTGAGTCAATGTATGATGCAAATTTCTATCAGACAAGAAGTTGTCCCTGTCACCTTAGAAGCCTTCAGCATCCTGGATTCCATACAAAATGTACATTTGAAAAGATCAAGCATTCTATAACTCACAAGTGTATTGCCGCTACTTAAAAATTCTGTGTGAACTGCAAAATAAATGGGGAAAAAAAAAAAGGTACCTTGGAGATGTAGCTTTGCTGTTGTCAACAGACTCCTGTTCAACAGCCACCCGTGTGTGCCTGGGCTGCTGGGATGGAGCAGGGAGCTGGGACTTGCTGCCTCTCTGAGCAGCAGCAGCCTCTAAATTTCCCTCTGTGATTGGCACAGAGCTGCTGGTGCCATAGAGCTCTGGCAGAGGTTCTAGAACCAGTGAGACCTGAAAGATAAGATGTGAAAATATTACTTTGTTCTTTTCTTAATTAAGTGCAGTAAATACTGTATTCCACTTCACTAGTTGTAATACGGAAAACTTATTTTTCTACATAAAGTAATATTTATATTATACAGCTATGTCACATATTTATAACTACTTGTTTCTCATTCCATGTTTTCAAATCCCAGTCAACTATCTTTCATCATCAATTCTCCAGAGCCAGGGCTGCAAGACAGAACTTTCTTAATTCCAGATGTCAAAATCTTCTATAATTCCAGCTCAGTGAAGTGTAAGAACCAAATATCCACTTTTAAATCCACTGTTAATACTCACTCTCAGTGCAGAGATCACCACATTTCCCTTGTTAAGCTCAACTACCCCACATGCCTCTAAACAAAATAAAGTCAACACCACCAGTATTTGTTTTTTCATTTGTTATCTTAGCTGAGAAATGCCTTGGACAGAGAGCAGGCCTGCAGTGTACCATGTATAGGCGATCCTGCACCTGATTATACTAGTGTCATAATTTACAGCACATAATTTGTAACAAAGAGCAAAGACATCAAGGCTACCTGCAGCTCTCCGAGCTTTTCTGACTTTGGTGACACCACAGGGAAAGACCCTTTGATGGGATGGCTGGGAGAGAGCTGGGACAGCTTAGTGATCTGTGCCCTGCCAAGGGGCAGGTGGTCAAGTCTGGTCAGAACCTCCAGGACAAGAACACCCATATCTGCAAAAAGCAGGAACATCTTCAGGTCAGCCTCACGGCCACAACTCACACTTTTTGGCTAAAACGACAGAGATGCCACAGGCTAACGTTATGTTGTACAAGGAAATTATGATAACGAGGCAGTAGGCAAAGAAGGGTCCACACAGACATTATTGCTGGCAATAAATTAGGATAAATAAGTACAGGATTACCAGAAAATGAAGCTTATGACAGGACAAAGGAAAATACCACTACTAGAGGGCAACCCCCTGGGCAGCCCATTCCAAAGCCAGACCACCCTTCCCGTGAAGCAATTCCTGCTGATGCCCAACCTGCACCTCCCCGGCACACCTTAAGCTATGTCCTCCCGCGCTAACCTCACCCTAAGGAACCGCCCGGCTCTGCGGCTCTCATCCCATCCGTACCTGCCAGGTAGGCGGCGAGCTGCCGGGGCCCGCACCGCACGGCGAAGCGGGCGCTGGTCCTGCCCGCGGGCTGCCCGGGCCGGGCG